>VFFE01007219.1:1142251-1193856 GCA_008921705.1 Burhinus oedicnemus
CGTGGTTCTCTGTTGCCGGCTGAGGCCAAACCACGACAGTTTTTTTTTGGAGAGCATGAGACTCTTAATCTCAGGGTCGTGGGTTCGAGCCCCACGTTGGGCGCCAAAAAAAACTGTCGTGGTTTGGCCTCAGCCGGCAACAGAGAACCACGCAGCTGCCTGCTCAACCCCCGAGGGCGGTGGGGAAAAATGGAAGAAAAAGGCAAAACTCGTGGGTTGAGATAAAAGACAGTTTAACATAACAGCAAACGAAAGAGGAGAACAACAACAACAGTGACGGAGGGATGCACACACAGGGTTACTGTACCGACGCTCACCGACCGGACCGCGCAGCCCCAGCCCGCTCCCGGACCGCGCCTTCCTCCCCCTCCCGGCCAGCTCCCTTTTATGGACTGGGCATGGCGTCACGTGGTATGGAATACCTGTGTCCCGGGCCAGAGAATTAACCCTATTCCCGCCGGAACCAGGACACCCATGTAAGTTCTACTATATAGTTGCTGAAATGCTGAGTAGTGGTATCTGCCAGCAAAGCTAGTAGTGCTGACTTAACGAATCAAAGCTTACAGGTTGTATAATGTATGAAAGGGACAGATGTCCGAGAGCAGTAGATTTTTTTTTTTTCCTCTGAAGGATGGAACTGCTGAAAATGGACTTTTTATCAAAAGCCTTTCTGTGTAAACAAAAACAAAAAAAAAACCAAACCCAAAACAAAACGCCACCCCACACACCAGGGAAATGTTAGAAATAGTGCTGTGCTTGTATTAAATACGTATGGGTGATAAACTTAGAAAGTAATTCTTTTTTTTCTATTCCAGATTGTTCTGCCTGGAATATTGGAGCAAGTTGTAAACTGTAGAGATGCTTTAGCTCAGGAGTACCTCATGGAGTGCATCATACAGGTGAGCTTGCTTAAATTTGATTGCAGTGATGATACACAGAGACACTCACTCATATACTTTTAGTCAGATTCAGGCTACTTTCAGCTTTTCCTCATGAACTGGAAAACTTCGTCACTGGGACTCTTAGGTAGTGGCTTGCCCCGTATTATTTTTTACCAGATGGGCAGAGTAGAGATGAATCCATTTTGTGCTCCTTCTGTTGCGGAACCTTGTAAGCATCTGAGCAGCGTTGCCTGCAGTATGAATTGTAATAGATAGCTGGGCCCTCAAGTTACCCATTTGTCTCGTATCTCTTGCTTCATGCATTTACCCAGTCACAGTCAGCTTGGGGAACCCTAAAGTGTTCATAGACCAGACCGTATTTACTATGTGGCTGTCTGCTTTAGAATGACTCTGTTTCATTTTGCTGCTGTGTAACAATGGGCGAATTCAGTTTATAACTTGATGACTATTGATCTAAAACTTCAGGTTTTCCCAGATGAATTTCACCTCCAAACCCTGAACCCATTTCTCAGAGCCTGTGCTGAGCTGCACCAAAATGTGAATGTGAAAAATATAATTATTGCTTTAATTGACAGGTGAGTGACCAAGGGGGTGGAATTGGCTCAAAACTAAGTTCGTGTTGTGCGCAAGCAGATGATAATTATTCTAGCATTTGAAAGCTTTCAATTTTTGATATCAATTAACTTCACTTTTTCTGTGTCTTTCTGTCAGCTGTAATTAAGGCTGTGAACGATATTATTTCTATAGCTTCTGCTCTCTGGACTCTGCTTTTACAGCTTCCAATGAAACCTGCTTTAAGGACTGATTAAAACTTGTAAATGGATTAAGCCAGGAAACAACCCATTTAGTATTGACCAATTTCACGGTTCTGAACTAAAGGGGCAGCAGTTCAGACAACCATATGCTTTGACAACAATATTGATCACAGGCACCTCTTGAAAACTTGAAGATCCTAGTGGCTAATCATACATCAAGGATACTTTACCTTGCAGTTTTGATCAGAGAACATAACATGCCTCTTCAGAAAAGAGCTAGTAGTAAATGGAACTACCACCTTAATTCTTAGTTTACCACTAACTTCCTGCATGTTATCCCAAAAGTGTGTTTTTCTGTGGAGGTACTGCTTAAAGCTGCTTGCACTGAATTCAATATGAGGGAGAAATTGGAACTGAAGTTTTGATTTGTATACTGAAAGGAGACAACACAGGTTATCAGTGAGTACCTGTACTTTCTTACTGCAGAGAGGAAGTGCCCTTACATGGCTTTGGAAGCCTCAAAAAACCTTGTCCTTGCATTTGCACACAAAAATCTGTATATCTGGTCCATGTACCAATATATGGACTTCAGTTACCGTAGGGATCTTGAGTCCCACTGGCATTCAGCAATAAGTAGGGTTATTTGGCTCTATATCTTATCTAATACCTGGAGGTGGAGCGTGTGTATTATGCATGACTGGTGTAACTGAGAATCTCAAACTTTTTACTTAACGGATCTGCAGTTTGTTTTCTCCAGGTTACAGAAGATCTATCTGTTCAGGACTTCAGTCTTATTGGAGTATCTTTCAGTATTGTATATTTGGTGGGGAAGAAGCTCTGCCTTCATCCAGAGATGTTCACCGGAATTCATTGATTTCCTGTAACTTCCTGCCTTGGCTGAGATTTCTCATAATTTTGTTAGCTTTAAAAAAAAAAAAAACCAAACAAAACCAAAACAACAAATGCGACAAACCCACATAAAAATCCAAAACCCCAAAAAGCATTGCCTATAGCAATCTAATTTCTGAGACTGTCTCGAGACTATTTCAACGGAGGTCACAGGATCTTTTGCTAGGTTCTTAAGTTAGTGTGTAATTCTTGCAAGAAGGCTTTCCTTCATGTAGCTTTTGCTGTCATGTCTACTTGTACAGCTTTGGTATTGCCTCCACAACCTTCACAATAAGTTTTCTATTCTTACTGTTACAAACAATAATAAGCAACTGACTAGTGGTGAACTTGCTGCCCTTCTAGACTTACTGCTGCTGTGTTTTGTTGGGCCGCTAATAGTGTCTTCCAGAGCTTTCTCATTTGGCTATAGGACGAGGGTAGAAAGGTAGCGGTGTGATGATTATCTTCTTTGTAGTGTGGCAACTTGTGCTTTTGACTGTAATGTTATTGCAAGTGTTTGAGAATGAGTGGAGCACTTCTCGGAATCCATGCACGTAGGGAAGATGTTGCTCTTGTGTTTGATCAGAGTTAGGAGCAATTGCTATGCATTTCAGTATTGTGTAGTTAAGACATGACTGATGCAGGTAGTACCTGTTGCATTTTTCATCTTTATTTCAGCTGGCATGGGATAATTGAAACAACACCAGCAACTGCTGAGGAAGGTTGTGAAGCTGTAGTCCCTATTCCCATGGGGTTTTCCTGTTAAAAGAATCTTTCTGTAAATAGTCTTGCTGCTTTGGGATCTTTCTTGAATTACTAAATCATTCATAGCTTTTAATTATGCTGCCATCTGTCTGCAACTTGATCATAGTTTGTAGCATGCTGGCCTTACTCTCTGAGCTGTTGCCAAGAAAAGCTGCCTTGTTCCTTTGAGAAAAGGCAGTGATTGTCCCTTTAGAAAGCTTTAGCTTTAGAAAGTCTGCTAATGAAATACAAGAGTAGTTCAGTGTCTGTTCTTCCTGGCAGTGAAGTTTTTTGGCACCTCAGCCTTTTCTTACCTGCCTCTGTTTCAGACCCAAAGTTCCTTCAGAATCAAAGTTTAGAGACCCTGTAAGAAATAACTTAAAAAAACTTAATCTTGTTTCTTTTCCTAAATATTTTTATAGGTCTTTCTCTAGTTCATGATAGAATAATCCCTTAATGATTAGAAAGCAAAGATAGCAATGCTGAGCTTTTTAAGCTGCAGCTTTGTTAAGGTGCTAAGCCTTCCTGTAGTGATGATTCTTATATCTGATTTCTGCAGAAATGGTGGTTGGCATGACTTCTCCTGTTACAAGTAGAGATAGCTCTACACCATCTTTTGGATGCTTGCTGGATAGCAATCTCTTGCTCGGGGTTTTTTTTTCCCCAAAAAAATTTTATTTTCCACTTCAAATTTGCTTTTTATTTTGCTCTTTGCAAACAGTGCAAGTCCCAGATATGTTGGTCTGGCTTAGTTTGGAGACAAAGCATAGCTAATTCAGCATATTTGTTCTGTGTTTTTGTCTGGAGACTGTTTTTCAGAGAAGGCTGCTGAAGGTCTAACTTCAGTGATATTGCTGAATAGATGCAGGATATTTGCTCTTCCATCAGCCCGCTGTATATCTCTTTCTCTGCCGGAAAGAACAGAACATTTGCTGCTAGGTGAAGAACATGGATTATGAAATGCCCTTCTTGTTCTTTCTTCATCTTGCCATCTCTTGTCAGCACTCTTCCGCAAGACTGATATTTACCAGGCTCAGTTGCTCTTACGGGTTCTGTTTTCCATTAATTTCCTTTTTGCTTGTAGTAGAGCTTGCAAATACATTTGAAGGACTTGCTTTTTCTGCCAGTATCTTTCTGGTCTGTGTCTGACAAGTGGAAGAACTATGCTGACCACGCTGCTTTCCTTTATCTGTTACCAGGTTAGCTTTATTTGCACATCGTGAAGATGGACCTGGTATCCCAGCAGATATCAAACTGTTTGACATATTTTCACAGCAGGTTGCTACTGTTATACAGGTATGCTGGGTATTCCTGCATGCAGTTTTTCGGAGGGTTTTTTGTTTTTGTTTTTTGTTTGTTTGTTTTTTTGTGTGTTTTTTTTTTTTTTCAAAGTTATGTGCTTTTTTATCAACTCACCGCTTTCTTAAATTTCAGTCTCGCCAGGACATGCCCTCAGAGGATGTGGTATCTTTGCAAGTTTCTCTCATTAACTTGGCTATGAAATGCTACCCGGACCGTGTTGACTATGTTGATAAGGTGTTGGAGACAACCGTGGAAATATTCAATAAACTTAATCTGGAACAGTAAGTAAATGGCTCTTGCATTCTCTCTGGAGTGGCAGTTAATACTCTAAAATCTTGACTTGTACACTTTACCACATTTGGCAAGATAGCAAAGAGACATACTTTGGATGTGTAAGATTACTGCTTTTGGGCCAAGTTATAGAGGATCATGATAAACTACTGACTAACCAGGACCTGCTCACCTGTGCATAAATCCTACCGCGTAGCTGTACAGTTACACAATGTGTATACCAAACTGTGTGTAGTCATTACCTATTAATTCCTTACAGCACTCGAGTTCTCCTCTTGCTGAATTTGCAGCCACAGTATCTGCTGCTGCTATCAGCAAATTAAAATGTGCTGTTTCCACTGTACATCTGAAAGAGCAAGATATGACTTGTTTTGATACTTTATTTCCGTAGCAGCAAATTGCTTAGATGTTGCGATTACATCAGGATTGGTATTGAGGCAGACTTTAAATCTGTCTGCATGTGTGAACTATTGATTATTTGTGTTTTTGTGTATATTTTTTTTTAGTATTGCAACAAGCAGTGCTGTTTCAAAGGAGCTGACGAGACTTTTGAAAATCCCTGTTGATACGTACAACAATATCCTGACAGTTCTGAAACTAAAACATTTCCACCCGCTCTTTGAATACTTTGATTATGAGTCCAGGAAGAGCATGAGTTGTTACGTGCTTAGCAATGTATTGGACTATAACACAGAAATTGTGTCCCAAGAACAGGTATGACGTAAGTTAACTTAAGTGGAAATTCTGGGTGTCTAAACTACTGTTTGAAGACTTGGAAACGCATACTAAGTGACTTCATGCAGGGCATGCTTTTTTCCCACCTGCATGTCCCCACCTCCCCATGTTATTAGCACAGGCTTTATCCCACTTAATTCTTCCACCCATGTTCTTAAGTGTCTTGTCTTTGCACATTTTGCCTAACCTTATCTTAGAGACTACTTCTGTTAGGTTTGAACAAATACCCTGAATCCCCTTAAAACTAGGCCTGTTACCTAAAGAAGGTTGGATAGTACTTCTGGAATCTGAATTTCCTCTCTGTTGCTATGCTGTCCCACTCTTCCTAAGAGGGACCCTTGTTCAGGGATTAAGGCAAATATGTCCTAAAGCATCACCAACTAATAGACTTTGCTAGTGCTTTGTCAGCACTATGAGTGGCTGTAAAGATGTTCCCAGTTGCTGTGAACTTATGCTCATAGACTACTCTGGTTTAAACAGAGCTTATATTGCCTTTGACAGGTTGATGCTATCATGAATTTGGTATCCACGCTGATCCAGGATCAACCAGATCAGCCTGCTGAAGATCCTGACCCTGAGGACTTTGCTGATGAGCAGAGCCTTGTGGGAAGATTTATTCATCTTTTGCGTTCGGATGACCCAGACCAACAGTATCTGGTATGGCAATCGGGGCTTCTGAATGTTTGTGCTCTCTGAACTGTCTGTTCATGCGTTACTTACTATACAAGGATTTAGCGTGGCTGGGGCATCACTGCTCTGTCACTACAAACTCAGTATAAAACATTATGTGTGACATCTTTAAAGGTAGCGTGGTGTTTGTTTGGAAAAAGCAGATGAGGACTTAAAAGCATTTGTGGATTTAAACTTTTCATCCCGTAAGGTGGCAGTTGGATGTGATTATATTAGTTTGTGATAACTCTTAGTTAACATTCTGACAACTTCATATGATAATCTATCTAAAAAGAAGCAAGTGAAATTTGGAGTACTGTGCCACTTGCACTCTCTTGGTATCAAAATACATAATGAAGCTCAGAAAATTCAGCTAATAGGTTTGGACTTGGGGGTTTTCATTAGTCTATGGTCTTCATATAGCATGTAGTGTACTGCTGGTTAGTGGTTACAAATGTTCTTCCTCTCTGCCTGGTCCAGCCTTAAGTTTCAAGACCATATCTAATCTGCTATTGTGTATTATGGTACTTGTAGCAGTTTTGAGTTCATCCATCAAAGCTTTATGTAGCTCTCTGATCTTAATTTGTTCTTTCTGGCTTTAGTTTATTTCAAGTTTAAATGATCTCCCTATATAGAGAAGTGTGTGGTAGGGCAGAGGGACAGGGATGTTCTGTCTATGGAAAATCCATTGGAGAAGCTGACAGAAGATGTGCTGAAGATGGATGCTGTTGCAGATTGCAGCAGCTAGAGTTAGCTCTAGTCAGAGCTCTGGCCTGAGCAGGGACTACTGTGAAGATACAGGTAGTGTGCCTGAAATATAATTGGCTCACTCCACTTTGAAGTCTTTAAGCTGCAGCAATGTCATACCATATAAACAGACTAGACCAGCATAATCCAGTAGAAGCTATGCACAACATTACTGACTTTCATTTAGCTTGGGTTTAAAATATCGTATAAAAACTACTTGCTTGAAATGTAGAGCTTTCCTGCAGCTTCTGTAATGGGGAGAAGCATAGCTTTAAGGCCTGTACAAAGATTGGAGGCAGTTGTGTTTCAGGACCTGCTCCTCGTTGACTGCATTATTTCTGATTATTGCTGGAAGAAGGCAAGGAGATCAGCCAGGTCCTCATTAATTTCAAGAACTGTATGGGTTAATTACAACTAGCAAGTACCGTATTCATATAGGAAAAGCCTGTTAATAGAGGGCAAAGCTTCACTCAAAGGGATGCTGGCACTAAGGGAGACAATGTATTTTTGCCCCAAAAGACTTTGTATAGCTAGAGATGTTTTTGCAGAGCTTCTGAGTATCAAGCTGTTCTCTTTCTCACCTAGCAACGCGTAGCTTTAATCAGAGTGGCCACCTTTAAACACCATTATAGGACTTGTCAAATTACCTTTTGGATAGAATTCTGTAAGCTACTTCACACATTTTGGTAAAAATGCTTAATAGCTTCTTGACGAGCATCAAGAACGCTTGTATCAAATTTTCCTAGATTACAGGAACAGTAGGAAAAAAAAAATCCAACACAGATTTTGACAGCTCTCTGGCAATATCTCGCTTATAATTATGCATTCTGTGTGGAAGAGATCTGAAATGCAAATTCAAACACCTTAGTGCATTACAAGCCAAAGTGGCTGATATAGTGTATACGGGTGATAACAGATTTCTGTTATTTACATGAATTCTATTTGTAACCTAAAAGTGTATGTAGGGTTAGACACTGAGCTTCACTTCTAGCACCTTTTTCAAAGTGATAATGGAATGTAAACAAAAAACATTTTTTTTAACTCTGATCTCTAGTAGTAATTTTATGAACCTTGTTTTCAGAAGTTTTAGTGTAAAATATGGCATGTCTGAGGTTTTATCCCCTTTGAAAGGGAGTCAGGTTATTACAAACAACAAATACAAGGTAATGTGTAGCTTGCTTGTAACAGATTAATTTCTTTTCTGATATCTGGAGTTCTTGCTATTCCCAAGAATTCTGGTTATGAGAATACATGACTGACTATATCAATAGAAAGAAATAATCCAACAATAAGGGGAAGGGGAGAAGCTAACAGTACAAGCAAGTAGAGCTCCTTAGTCCCTTTCCACAGATATAGAACAAGGGTGACAGGCAGAAAATTATCACATTTGTGTTGTGTGCAGCTTGTGCTCAAAACTGAGAAAGACAATAAAAAAAATAAGCTGTCATTAATGAGCATAATGAAAAAAATCTAAAAATGGGGAAGAAATGGCAAAAGCTGCAGATGTGGCCACCAGAATGTGGCACTATAGTCTTTCTCTTGGAGTATGAGAAGCCTTATTGACTTATGTGTTGAGTTTCATGGAACGTGGTTTTTTTCTTTTACTTTCTTAGAGGCTACCATAAGAAAGAATAGTCATTTTTGTAGCTTCCATTGAGTTGAGAACAGAATGTATCCAATGTCATTATTAAATGCAGGCTCAGGCAACTTCCATCTCACTGCACAATCCAGAATGTATCTGCAGTTAATACAGTACAACAAGTGTTGCCTAACACTTATTAAGCAGCTGTAGGAAAAGCTTGGGCAGATACTACATAAAAAGCTACAGATACTGCACAAATTTAATTCAAGTAAAGCAACTTGTATGTAGTCCCTCCAAAATACTGTAACTTATCTGATGCTGACACCGTGTCTTTCTGATGCTCTTGTTCCATAGAATACAGTTTAAGTTATAGATGCAAATGACATACCTCTTTCAAGAAGTCTCTAAGCTTACAGTGCTTCTGTTTTAGATCCTAAACACTGCCCGGAAACACTTTGGTGCAGGTGGGAACCAACGTATTCGTTTTACGCTGCCGCCATTGGTTTTTGCTGCATACCAGCTTGCTTTTCGCTACAAAGAAAACTCCAAAGTGGTAAGTTGACCTCTAAGTAACTCTTGTATACTTGCTTCTTTTTGGCATTTTGTCTGGCTACAGTATGCAAAGACTTGATATAGAATGCTAGGCTTTTCTGCTCAAGGCAGATTTTTACTTGAGGTGTGAATGCTTTCTAATTTAAGGAGGATTTTTATCAATTCATATTAGATTACCTCAGCACTTGAGGAATGGTGAAGTAGAAATTGGCTAGTTGTGTTTATTCATGAAGGTGACTGATTATGTGTGTTTTACATGGAGACCAGAGAACTGTGACACTGAAAGTGATGGCATGAAACTGACTTAAATCTGGATATTGAAATTCATCAACTTCTAAATCTGTAGCTATGCTGTTCTAATGTTTTTAAAAGCAAGTGCTTCTTTGCAGGTTAACTTGTACATAGCTGCAAAAGTGCACACTAAAACAATAACTGATACGTTTTGGCCCTTTAAAGCTTTCTGTTTGAGAGAGCTTAAATATGTATTTTCCCTTATTGTGAGTCATCTATTGTGGGGAAATGAGTTAAAATGCTGTTTGTTTAAAAACAAATTCTTCAAAATGAATGTTTTAAGATTCTCTTCCGCTTCTGATTGATGCTCCAGTGAATGAATGAATAGAATTTTTCTCCACTTAACTAATTAGGCTTTTGCTCAGTTATCTTCTAAGCATAGCTGTGGTAACTGCAACTCAGTGTAGACCTCTGAGGAAGGTTTCTATGAACTGGTAGGAAAAATGGGTGTGACCTTTCTGTAAATGAAATAAATACTTTGTGAAGACACACTGAGGTCAACACAGTGTACTGCTAGGGCACTCACTACTACTCAGTAAGTAGCTGGAGTGGCATGCAGGAGAAAACAGACTGGAGCACTTAACAGATCTTATTACAATTTAGATTCTCTTTTCCTTATAGCAGTGATCTTGTTCAAGCTTTGACTTGTTTCACTTCTCTAGGATGACAAATGGGAAAAAAAGTGCCAGAAGATCTTCTCGTTTGCTCATCAGACCATCAGTGCTCTGATCAAAGCAGAACTGGCAGAGCTGCCTCTCCGGCTCTTCCTACAGGGAGCGCTGGCTGCAGGAGAGATTGGCTTTGAGAATCATGAAACTGTGGCCTATGAATTCATGTCCCAGGTGAGCATCCAACTATTACAGTCACTGTCCTCTGGTACCTTAAATTTGGCTTGGGTAGGCTTCTTGAAAAACTGAACCATCCAGTGTGATTAATCTGAAACAATTGACAGCTAATGCTACTAGGTAGAAACTCCTCATCTTCATTCTTGCTTCCCAGGCTCCTATGGAATTAAGCTCCATTGCTACTGATACGAATACTCAGTCTGACAACATGTGGTATGTTGTAATGCTGCCTCCTACTTGTATAGTTGGTTCCCTGAAGGAGTGTAGCTTTCTCAACATAAAATGCTCTTTCACTGCTTCTAAGACTGTCTCCCAGCTCCTGTTATTTAGCTGCTATTGCCCTGACTGCAAGCACTCTTTAGAAGTTCTTTAAAATTTGCAGTGTTCACAACTGCTATGCTGGGCTTTGCTAATTAAAATCCTTTTATTGAAACCTATTATAAACTACTCTGAAAATCCACTTACACCTGTAACTTTCTCTTAAGCCTTACTTATTGCAAAAACCTTCCCATTCTCTCCATCAGATATAGACCCAATGTATTTGTTATCCACATTGCAAGCTTTGTCCTAATCTTTCCTCTAGTAATTCTACTTACGCACGTTCTTAAACTGAGTCACTGTTAACCTCAGCCTTTCCTCACTGTATCAGTTGTCATCGTAGCACAATTTTGAAGATGAGAGCAGCATGACAATTTTGTACCTTCTATTAGAGATACAGTTCAAGATTTTCTTGTGTGTTTTCCCAAGGCTCTTCATCCAAGTAGCAGCAGTGCAAATGCTTTTGTTACCTACTCTGTGGTCCACTGAGCTACCACTCAACTTCTGCTCTACTGTTTTGTATGTTTCAAAGAACCAAATCCTCTTCAGGGACTGTTTCTGCTACTGAAGTTCCTTATTTGAACAAATGCTTAAAGTGAGGAAAAATTCAATCTTCAGATTATATGCAGGATCACGTTTGTTTAGTATGACCACTTAAGGAAGAAGCATTTCTTGCAAGACTTACTTCCAGTCTGTGGATTTAACTTGATTTTGACACTCTCAATGAAAGATCTTTTTTTCCCTGCCTGAAGTTTTTAACAAATGTGAAACTGGATGCTTTCCTGCCACGTCACTAGCAGGTGTGATTTGTTTTTTTCCTGATGCGTTCTAAAGCAGTGATTGAGTCTTGCCTTCTCCCTTGACTAGGCCTTCTCTCTATATGAAGATGAAATCAGTGATTCAAAAGCACAGCTGGCTGCAATCACCTTGATAATTGGGACATTCGAGAGGATGAAGTGTTTCAGTGAGGAGAACCATGAGCCTTTGAGGACTCAGTGTGCGCTGGCAGCCTCTAAGCTCCTTAAGAAGCCAGACCAATGCAGGGCTGTGAGCACTTGTGCCCATCTGTTTTGGTCTGGCCGAAATACTGACAAGAATGGAGAGGAGGTAAGAATAAAGCAGCAGCAATGTAACATATCCTACTTCAGTAACATAGTTCTGCTTTTCTTCTGAAGGCGTTTACTTCTAAAGTAGATATATCACTTAGTGCTGTAGATTTGGTTGTAATGTATTGTAATATATGGAAGTTTCTAAATCTCATTACAGTGTAAGCTGCATAAATACAAAAGTGGAGAAAACTCAAATTTAAGGGCAGTCGTACCACACAAGCTTTTGAGTGTCAACTAGTTTAAGACTGGCTCTCAAAGTACAGTTGGCATTTTGCATCTGTTTATTTTATAGTAGCTGTGTTTGCATAGGAACTACTAAACTTCAAATTAAAGATACAAGTTGTTGAACTTAAAAGTAAAAAAAAATAAATTGTGTGTTCTTCAGGGCTTGTCACATAAGCTGTTGTAATTATAAAGAGCAATGTTTGAAATCTGTTTCTCAAAGTATGCATTAGTGTACATATTACACTACTGAGTTCATTGATCTCATAATTGAATGCTTTCAACAACTGTTCATGTTATCACCTGATTTAACAGAAAATTTAATAAAACTGGTAGCAGTCAGGAAAGGTAAGCTTTCAATGACAGCTTATTCTGCACCGTTTGTGTAGTTTTGTGTTTGTGTGGTAGACCACCAGGTAATGCTATATAGATGCCAAGAGAAAAGAACCTTACAGAGGTCCAGTATCTCTTATTTCTTACAAATTTTGGGTTTTTTCCTTCTAGCTTCATGGAGGAAAAAGAGTGATGGAATGCCTAAAGAAGGCTCTGAAGATAGCAAATCAGTGCATGGACCCTTCTCTGCAAGTCCAACTTTTCATAGAAATTCTAAATAGATATATCTATTTTTATGAAAAGGAAAATGAGGCGGTGAGTGGAAATGTGTTCTCTCTATTGCATCATTTTAAAGAGCATTTCTTTAAGTTCTTCACTCACACTTATACCCCAAATCGTGTCTCTTCAACTTGCTCTCTAGCCACTCATGAGAGGCACAAGTTCTGGTAATAAGAGTAGTCTATCCTTGATATGCTAGTAAAATCATAGATAAAACTTCATTCTTCTTACATGGGGAAAACATCAAACACTTGCAGTTTAATTATGAGCTTAAGTATTGTGAGACTTGGATAACTGAAATATTTATTGGATCAAAACTTACTAGGACTTAGATGAGAAAGTAGTAAGATTCTAACTTCAGAGGTACTTAACTTAATATGTACATAAGGGAAAGAAGAATTCTTAGAGCTGTTCAAGGTCACTGCTGAGTGTGCCACAAATGGTTGGTGTAAGCTTTAATGTCAAGAAATAGACGTGACATGTACGAACTTAAATTCTGCATCTGAAATCTGGCATAGCAGTTACCTGTTAGTAGATAAGTAGTAAATTTATCCAGTTTGAAAAAGCTGCTTGGTCAGGTAGACATCCACATCCCATCCGATGTCATTTGATCAAGAGCAGACATTAGTGAATACCGTGTTGTTCTGAGAGAACGTCTGAAGAGATTTTGGGGATATCCTGATTTTCCAGCAACTGAACTGACTTCCCACTAATAGTAGCGCTGTAGTATAGCAGATGCTGTATCTAATGGAAATGACAATAAAACTTTGAATTTCAAGCACTCGGCAGATCTAAGAATAGTCTTGATACAGTGGTGGTCTGCAGTGCATTTTGTGCTGTGGTGTTCTGTGTAGTGCTGGACTTGGCAGCATAGGCAGCTCTACTTTCCTAGGTAATGACTTGGTTACTAAGAATAAATTCAAATCTGATATTGCCATCCTGACTGACTTCTACAAGAAACAGATTATGTTAAGAGTGCATAGACAATCCAATTATGTGCTTTATTTGTTTAAAGCTTTTTAAATTTTATTGAATAAACTGGAGAGAAATGCTGTGATAAAAGTTACAAAGCTATTGGGTTCATGACTTAAGAAGATCTTCACATTTGCTGGTATGGGGCGGGGGTACTTCCACAAAACTCTGAAAATAGAATAGTCCCACAAGGAGCAAGAGCAGGCAGTCTCCAACAGTTTGTCTGCATACAGTCTTACCAATATTTGTAACTGTCCAAATACCAATAGCTTAGAGACAAGTCTATTAAAACTAATGTCTGTGCATTTATACAGAGGTCTTGTTGATGACTTCTATTCTGTTTATGTTCTCCTGTAGGTGACAATTCAGGTTTTGAATCAGCTTATACAGAAGATAAGAGAAGATCTCCCAAACCTTGAGTCTACTGAAGAAACAGAACAAATTAACAAACACTTTCACAACACACTGGAACACTTGCGTCTGAGGAGGGAATCACCAGAATCTGAGGGGCCAATTTATGAAGGTCTTGTTCTTTAGGAAGATACACACTGTACTTACTACTTTACATTTACATACCATATGGGTTTTTTTTAAGGTAGATTCATAGGTTGTGCCTTTCAGAAATATCAAGTTAACATTCATATGTTCAGTCTGGCACTTCAAACACTTGTGTTGAATACTCTAACAAATTTGAAAGGTTGGACCAGCAACTACAGGTTTCATCAGTTAGCATGGCTGAAAACTTTCTTTGAAATCCATGTGACATGGTAGGGCTCTTCCGGTTCTGATTTCTCTTCTGTCTGTTCACTGTTGCTTCTGTAGCACTAGAGTTCTAAACTGGCAGTGAGTGTCATCTGCCACTGTGTCTGATCCTTACAGAGCATCAGATTTTTGGGATTATTGTATGTCAGATTCTGCTTGTGCTTTTCTTTTAATGCCAGTTAAGACTAAGTGTAATATTTTTCCCTAAAAACTAGAATATATTAATGCATGTTTGGAGAGTTTTAAAGTACCATGTTCAAAAACAGAAGTTATATTTTGCATATTAAGGCTCTGTGACATTCAGTGAGGGCCAGTACTGTGCACAGGGCATATTTATCAAGATAATTTTGTTCCAAATAGTATAAAAATAGAGAAATTGCAATCTATATAGATACGTATAACCTTCATTACTGTAAATTTAGGGGAAAATGCATTACACAAGTTTATTCAGTATCATGATTTTGCACCAGTGAAACAATAAAGTTGCTATTAACACCTGTTGTTTCATGTCTTTTCAGAGCCCACTGTTGAACCCAATGCTAATGTTGAACCTTCTGATAAAAGCAAAAGAACTTCTGTTTTCTAGGGACAGAAAAATCAAGGCATAGTTAACCTGCACCAGCTGGGAGACTGCTAGCACTTCTAATACAGAAGTTTATCATTCAAAACCAGTATTTTTCCAAACGCTGATGAGAATGTGTGTTGATGTTTCAGAATGCTTTTATGACATATCTTGAGAGAGTGGTGGAGAATCCCACTGGATTCTAGGTCTGTACTAGAGAGATGAGTGGCAATTAAATGACAAAGCTGTAGGAAACTGAGCAGTAGAGCAATTGTCAATGGCAACTCCTGTGAAGACTGGTCTAGTCTGTATGTTAATGCCAGTTGCTGAAAGCTTTGAAATGTCTGGTTTACCTTAACTGAATGTAATGTTCTAAAGCTTAACTGATTGAACTTCCTTATTCCTTGAGTTGACCACTGTTCTGAAAATTGTCCTGGCTTGACTGGATAGTGAATGAGACCTTGGTGGGAGTGTCTAATAATTTAGTGCTACCTGTTTTCTGAAAAAGGCAAATATGTTCTTAGGAAATATAATTATGGAGTAGACAATAATTAGAGCATTGACCTACTGATACAGAAGTCTGGCTTGGAGGGGAGGAATGGGGAGAGAAACTAATGACTCTACTTGCCTAGTGGTATAATTAACGCTATTCAAAAATCTTAATGTTGCTCTGTATCTGTTGATGCTCTTCCTGTTAAGAGAACCATTGATTGTTTTGTTGTAAAACACCCATAGCAGAACATGACGATCATGTTCATATAGTAGAGATGTGCCCTTCTAGTTTACAATGTTTGCTAACGATGTTTGTTTAATCCTCAAGGTGAGTCCTTGTAACTTAGGAATTGTCTTTGAATAATGGTTTTGCGGTTTCAACTGCAGTGACCCAAATGTTGTAGGCTAGTGCTTTCTTCCATGTACCACTTGTAAGGCTACAAAGTTGACTCTCCCACAGTTCTTTTATTACTTTTATTCAAGTTTTACAAAGTAAATTATTTCAAAATACTGTCTGTAAACTTTAAGATCAACTGTACTAATCTGCATTTTGGCTGTGGCAATGGACAACTACAGCTGTTCAATAGGTATATCACTCTTCTCAGCAAAGGAAAGTGTTAAGCTACATAGAAAATGCTTATGACAGTGGAAACAGATTTTACCACTAGCGATACTCAAATCGATACCTATTGTGGGACAAATCTAGTGAAAACTCAGAATCTAGCTGTGTGAGCTTCTCTTGTGGCAGAGGCAGAATAGCAGAAACAGTATGTAGGTGTTTGCATTCTTGTTTTTCACATCCATGGTCAATAGCAAGGTTGTAAACTAACAGAATTTTGTGGGTCATGTCATTTATGATGCATGACTTGGAAAAAATCTCTAAATGCTTCAAGTAATACTTTGACCACTGATGATGGATAGATCCAATGGATGGGGTAGGGGAAAACAACACTTTTTCCTTCGAGAACTAGCCACAACTAGTAAAAGTCTTAACTGGAAATGTTTTTAAAAAATTACTCCAAAGGAAGTTTACCTAAAGCTCTGTCTATAGCAAGATCTGTCTGTCACAGATCTCGTCAACTAATTATGGTTACTCTTGTGCTTACAGCAAAAGATAGAAGAGTAATACCTGTCAGTCCTGTAAGGAGTAGAAGTTTGACTTGAATAGATTCCTCCCCATGCACGATCTTGGCAGGGGGCAGGAAGCCATAGCCGAGGGAGGAAACTCAAGGTGAAACTCTTCCAGTGTATAAACTCCCAATTCTCATACATCCTATCACAAAGCTCAAAACCCACTTACATTTCCATCCCTGAACTTTAGTTCTACTAAAAATTCTACTCTCATACTTCTCAATCATCTTTTCCACTTAAAATCAGTGCTCCCTTACCTGCTAGAAATGCTTAGCTTTTCTGGTAACCTGACTGTTCTGGTGCCTCTTGTCCTATGCTTTTCCTGGACACCAGTATTTAGGTGTCGTTTGCGTTGGTCATGATCTTGTCTGGCTTGCCGCTAAGGGAGGAAAAAAAGCATACTACACTTAACAGCTGAGACCCTTGGTGTCTTGAAGTGGGATTGGGGGTAAAATACAACAGGTCCAAGATTAACAATTTATGGAATGCCTTACCAGCAATATTTACAGTTATTAAAAGTGAGACAGCCTAAACTCTAATTACTGACCATGAGTGTTGTATTCCCTTTTTAGCACTTTATTGCTAGTGCACCATTACCAGAAAATATACTGCTGGCATCACTTGTCAAAGAACTCTGAGAAATTACCTTTCTTTTCATTGCTGTGATTTTTCTAGCTACATGGATGACTGTATTTCTATACATTCATAAATATCTACACTTGTACCTACTTGTCAGTATTCCATAAACTACCCAGTGCACATTACATTTAATAATTGCACATGAATATTAGCCAGTTTATGCTCCTGTTGAAAGCAAGATGTACTAATTGTCAGCCTTCACACTTTTTTTTTCACATAAAAATATGAGGATGAATTTTGGCTTTTCCCGGACACAAGAGTTTTATAAAGGCTTTCCTAAAGCTCATGTGACACAGTGGGTATAGAACAGGGTTAATGGCTGAATTCACCCACAGAAGCCAAAATGAAGTCTCATAGAGTGAATACGGCACACAATGCCCATGGCAAGCTGCTCTGATGATCATCAAAAGTGTATATGGAGCCCAACATAAACCAAACACACAAACAATAATTGCTAAAGACTTTGCTACTCTTTTATCCCGGGAAAGTCTAAATCTATTTGCCATAGTGTTGGCAATGTCCACTCTGCTGGTGGTGTTGCATACACTTTCTGTAGTTTTGTAGAAACAATTCCTGTGAGGCTTGGTCTCGACTTCTACCTGAAGTGGCGGAAGCTCTTGATTGACATTCAAATTTAATGACTGATTGTCAAGCTTCTGTAGCGTGAGCCTTGAAGCCTTTTTTGGGGGGGAAAGGCTGCTTGCTCTCTTCTTCTCATGTTTGTGTCTGTTAGCAGGTTTTACAAAAAATATAGCATTTTGCCTTTTTTTCCCCTGGAAACTCATTTCACAGTCGTCTTGACCAGGTGATAAGTTTTCATTTCTGAGGGATGTGCGTTTCCTGATGTTGAGGTAAATGCTTAAGTTAAAGTATGTAACAGTGATGAAAGGTGTAAAGAATTCAATAGTAGAGGCAATCATTAGGAAATACCAGTTGTAGAAGAACTCTGCGTGACATTCTCCTTCAGGGAGGATGCTCTTTTGGGCAATGTACTCCCAACTGAGAATGGCTGGACCATAGAGGAGAAAAGCAGCAATCCATACAGCGATCATCTTCAATATTGCATTTCTGGTCATCCCTTTCTGAGCCCTGTAACTGACCTGAGAGAGAGAGAAGTTAAGTCACGTATATTACTAGTAATCTCAAACAGTTACATGGCTACCTTGGAATATGGCCCTCTCTGTCACTTGTGAGGGTTGATAATATATTGGTTTAGGGAAGAGGGTTATACCAAGCTTACTGGTACCATAGAAAAGCTGTTTCCGAAATACCCATTCCAACAAACATTATCAAGATGACAGGATATTTTCTGAGAACATGCATTGGATCTTAAAAAGCTAGAAAACTAAGGCTTTTCTAAAGCAAATAACCACTGCTCTTCCTAGAATTGGTTGTCACCAGCTGCTTATATATTCAATAGCACTAGCTGTCATACCACTTTACAGAATGTCTAAAAACATGGCCCTTCAAAACTCACTTATTTAGAATTTGTAAATCATTTACTTTAAAATACATAAAAGGATCTGAATTCATAGAATACCGATGCAAGCTCTTTTCTTTCTGCTTTGTAGAGAGATAGCCTTTTTTTCTTAATGTGCAAATCACACCAAAAAAATTTAATGGGTAACAGCTTTTACTCTGATATCCTTAATGTCATTCTTTTATGGAGTACTTGCAGAACTCTTATCTGCAATTAAGATGTATAGACTCAGTGTTTTGTTCTGCAAATAGCTTTACACGAAGAGTAACTGATTTTCTTTTAGAAAAAAGAGAATCTAAGGTGCAAAAAAATACTATGTATGTCAGTAATACTGAGTCAGTAAACCATATCAGCAGTAGAACTCAGTAGAATCTTAAGATCTTCTGTTCCTCAATATTTTTATTCCCTGGTGTACTGGACGATATTCATATAGTGAATTGGAATTCAATCTTAACTACAGTGGCCACACAGTGTTTTTGAAGATGAAGTCCTCAAGCTTGAATTCAGTAGAGGATTTACTGTCCCAATCTGTGGATCTTGATCTCCAAAGCCAACGCTGTTCTCGTAGGATACAAAAGACAGCTGAGGAATCATGAGTTTATCTGAATCTGGTAGGATTTTGCAATCTTGACAAAGCTACTAATGATTTCAGGATCAGTTTTATAGAAAGATTACCATTTTCATTGAGGCAGAGAAAAATTTAGAACTTCATATATTCCTGTTCTTATACTGCCCTAACCCAACAGGCAGCTTCTGAACTTTTGCTTGGGGAGGGATTTTTATATGGAGGATTAATGTGAAGTATTTTGAAGTGGCTGATTTTTTTTTTCACTTATTATGACCAGTTTCCCTTTCTGTTTCTGAAACCATCCAGTCTATATATTTATACTATGTGTAGAGTCATGAGAGTTTGATTTATGAAAGTAAAATTCATGGCTAATTCAGAACCTAGAAAATAAAGGAATTGTAAGTGTTGACTGTTTAAGAATTAATCTGTTCATTTCTCCCTCTTGAAAAAGAAGGTGGTAGAACACTAAGTTGCATATAAACTGTTCAAGCGATCTTGCAGCCTCTCTTTGTACTGTTTGCCAAAAAAGTATCGTCACCTCTTAGTGTAATTTAGAATGAGCAATGAAGCTAAATTAACGTTTTAAGGAAATGTGGGTGGAACAGGGGGCTGAAGAATAACAAAGTACGTGTAGAAGAGTGAAACCTATTAACTGGTAAAATGTATTATTTCAGCACTATCCAAAATACTTCAAGGCTGTATGATCTAGGTGAAAATGAAGTGAGCTTTTGATTTTTGTAAAGCTTAGCCTACTCTTCTTTTGATAAACAACGTGCTGCATGACTGAGGGAAGGGTCTAGCTATTTCTGTGGCTATTACATGGAAATGGCATTTGCATCCTTTGATGTTGATTTATATTCTGCCACTTTTGAACCATACACAGCTGTATACATCTAATTCTCCCTGAAGGCTTGGTACCCATTGCAGGAGGCTCTATCTCTGCCTCGCACTGCAGCTGGGATGCAGCTAGGCTGCCTTGGGCTATCACTTGTCGACAGGTGCACTGCTGTGTTCTGAGGGAGATGGTCTGTTTCAGCTGGGTAATACTTTTTAAGCTTATCCAAGGTGTGGCTGGGGAGGAAATAAGTACACTTTGTTCCCTCTGCCATTCTAGCCAGAACAGCAGCATATAAAAACTCTTCCGGTGTAAAAGTGACAAGCAAATGCCATTTCTGTCAAAGCTGATCACTCCCAGAAATATTTCCAGGACCGAGGGGAACTGTCTAGATATGCCCTGTCTCCTGTGGTGTTTGAGTGAGGTGGAGTTGGGTTGGGACCAGGTGATATAAGCAAACCATCCTGCTTGAAAAGGCAGCCTTGGAGCCCCTGCAGACCACCCTCAGGACCACTTGCCCAGCCCTTACCGCTTTGGTGACAGAGATGAACCTGTCGAAGCTGATAAGGACGATGTTGAAGACAGAGGCGGTGCAGACCAGGTAGTCCACCACCAGCCACAGCTTACACAAGCCCCTGCCGAGTCTCCACTCGCCCGTCAGCACGTAGGGGATGTAGAGGGGGATGCAGAAGCCGCCTGCGGACAGAGCTCGGCGGTGACACGTGCAGCGCTGCGAACCGCAACCCTCCGCCCCTCCCGGCGCCCCGCAACTCACCCACCAGGAGGTCGGCGATGGCCAGGTTGAGGAAGAAGAAGTTGCCTTGCGTGCGGAGGCTCCGGTCCACTACAAACGCCAGAATGACCAGAGCATTGCCCAACACCGTGGCCAGCACCAGCAGCCCCATGAGCGCCGCCAGCAGCGCGGCGGTGGCGGCGGCGAAGGGCCCGCCGCGCTGCCCGTCCGCCGCACAGGCGTTGCCCGCCGCCCGCGGGCTGCCGGAGTAGTTGAGCCACGGCAAGTCCTGGCCCATGGCTGCTGGCGCACGGCCCGCCGCTAGCCGGCCCGCCGCTGGTGCTCGGCCCGCGCTGCTGTTGGCACCGCCCCTGGCCCGCCACAGCCCACCCCGGGCGGAGGGAGGGGCGGGGTGCGGCGCGGCGGGCTGCGAGGGGCGGGTTGGCGCTGCCCGCAGCCCGCCGGGTTTCGACCCCGTGCTGGGACGGCGCCGGTGCGGCGAAACTTTCTGGAGTCCCACCGCGGCGCTGTCAGGGCTGCGGGCGGGAGAGCACCGCTGCCCGCAGGCTCCCTCCCTCGGGAGCCCGTTCTGTGAAGCGCCGTGAAGTAACGCTTCCAACGGCCGCCCGCCCTCCTAACGGCTCCCCAACGGCCACCCTCTCGCTCTCTCGACGGCTTTCTCAGTCTCCTGGGGGTAGTCTCAGTTGTCTGCTTTGTTTCTGTGGCTCGTACCTAACACCGTGTCTGCAGCTCTTTCCTATGTCCCGTAGGGTCTTCAAATGATCTTTGTGTTCTGCCACGTCTCGCGGACTTCCTCCCCACTGTCACTGGCACGTTTCGCTGGCCCAGCAGAGCCAGCAGCGTGGCAATGTGCTGGACGGCCATCTTGTGCCTCGGGGTGAGCTCGCTGCCCGCTGCCTCGTGGGGCCAACGATTTCAGAGACCTCTCCTTCTAAAACTGGCAGTGGGTTTAGACAGTATTTTAAAGCGCATTGTGACAATGATGTTGGAGAGCCAGTTTTATCACAGAAGGTGGATCCATTCCAGAAAGCAAACATGTCGGCAGCCTGGAAAGGGCTAAGACTTCTTTCAGCTTCTGGCAAGATGGCTGACCCAGCGCTGGGGAGGAGGAGTGGGCCACAGTGACAGCTCAGTGAGTTGCAGAGGCTGCTGAAGCCTGTCAAAACAGAAGGGTAATTTTGGAGAGGAAACGCGGCCTACCTCTACTCTCGTGATTTGGCCCACTGGATCATCATCTGCTTTAAAATACGTGGCCATTGACAGGCTTTGCCTTCCTTTCTGTGAGAGTTTCCTAGAGACTGTAAGCAGTTTGGGACTTGCTGCCTTCGGTATTGCCCCTTTGTCATTAAAAGAAAACAGAACTTGCTCAAAAACAATCACTGGATGCACATAATTTTCACTTGATTCAGCTGATGTTTCATATGTGACAAACCTAAATCTGTGGTTTGAAATAACAAATTTAGAGGCAGTTACAGCAGCTTTCTAAAGAGAGAGCTATTCAAATGGACATCACTAAGACAAGCAAGAACAGCTTAATAACATCTCTGTTATTTGTCTGAGATTGAGTGTGTATTCTCAGGGTAACTGGCTGGTAACTCAGGTGGACTGGCCGTTTCCCCAGAACAAAACATCAAGCCTTTGTCAATGTTGGAAGTACAAATTCCAGGCCAAGTAATCCCTATAAATCAGTAGCTCCACAGAGGATATTTTGCAATTTACACTGCTTATGGTACAACCTCTCTATTTATATCAGTCCAGAGACAGAAATGGCAGCTGCATGTCTAATGTGTATGAGTCAAATACTCTCGTTCCATGCTCTCTTATCATTATCTCCCTAAAGCAAATAAGTAAAGCCACACAAAACAAAAGTAACAGGAACACTGAAGTCTTAGCTTATTAACACATTGATTATTATTATTCCTTAATTTGAGGTCTCATTTTCAGCTCCCTTTGAGCCCAATTGGCAGTTTTCCATTCACTTCAGTTTGGGCAGGATCAAGCTTGTTGATAATTACTGCTATCTGATTGTGCTATGGAATATAAAAAAGAAGCAGCCAAGAGACACAAAGGAGAAAAAATAAATGTCTCAATCGCCAGGAAAACATGGGAGAATTCATTTATTCTTTCACAAATAAGTACTGTATTCTTTAACTCCTCTAATGTAAGGTAATTTTACAGCAGCTCAGTGAGTTTGCAGTATGTATGCTTGTGTATTATATTTGAAGTAGCTTTTGTAGTGGATTACCTCCTGGCAGATTTTGAGATTCTCAGTAAGTCCCATAATAACCTTTACTGTCTTCTGATGCTCCTTTATTACTGCTGCTGTGGCAAGGCACAATGACTGCAACTCTTAACAAAATTCTATTCCTAAAAGCATGAACCATCATTCCATAACTGCACTTTGGGGACTTATTATTGAAGACTGTACTGGTGCTGTCCAGAGACCGTTGCAGACAGCAAATCCAAGTGTGCACTGGGTGGCCAGCGCTCTCAGAACAGCAGGTTTTACAAATCCACACTTGAAGCATTTTCCTTTTCTCTGAAAAAGGATTCTTTCATGTCCTGTGAGTTACTGTCTTTTTTATTGAGCTATATTGATTTTATTCTAAGAACATTAATTCTCGGGAGAAGAGCTTCACTTTACTTCAAAATATATGTTATGGTGATGTAGATATATGCACATACTGGGAAAAAAAAAATCTTAAAATGAGCACAGGAAAGAGAAGAGAGCTCTACCTTATCAGCCTCGTTGTCCGAGCAGTCTGTCCTGGAGGGAGAACGCTCTGATTAATGGATCCTGGCAGGATGAAGTAAAAGTAGATGAAGAACTCATGTTATAAAACGTCTTCATATAAGACTGAATTGTAGACTTCTGAAAACATATTTTGTTCTCTGATCTTTATCTAATCCTTGGAGCAAGAGACATAATTGATTAGAATTAGTGAAGAGGAATTACAATAGCCCAAGAAAATAATGAAAAATGCAAACTTTTTTTTCCCGTGATTTCTTTAGTGATAATTGTTTTCATTTTCATAAAACGTCCTTCAGTGATTTTTGAAATAGAGAGCTGTTTGAATCATGCAGTTTCCCATGACTCTAGCATATGCGGGTGAGTATATCTACAGAAATGATAGAAAAACAGAATGTTTTTCCCACAGCACAGACAGATGATACTTTTCCCAGAACAAGCCAAATTCAGCTTCCAAATAGACTTGGGTAACCACATTGAGAGGGGGTAGACTCCAGCTGGCTGTATAGCCTGTTGGTTCAGAAGATCCAGAAGACCTTGGCTAGAAGTCGCTTCTTTGAAGTACAATTAAGTAAGGTAGTAAGCACACTTACATTGGATCTTTGCCTGAATCTGACCTCAAAGCTAAATTGTTGTGTCTTTTACCAAATAACATACTTTACATAACGTTTCTTCCTCTGCTTGTTCCTTTTAAAGATACTTAGGTTTAGTCGTAGGATTTCACATACAGGATAACTCTTTCTTGATATGCTACAAGCTGTCTGGTACCAAAGCTTTACTTAAGCTTTGCTCCCTAGTGAACTGAAGGGCAACTGTTGCACGTTTCAGTGAAATATATGAAAGTATACCATAGCTGGAACCTTCACTTACATGAAGGAAACTATTCACTAGCAGTTTTGCAAGTTTCTGACAAAATATTTACTTGCTAATAGCCCCATTTAATATGTATAGGTTGTTGTCAAGTGTTCTCTCACTATAAGTGATTGGTATTTGATAGAGAAAAAGCTTCCTTGGCCAGGAAAAGAGGGATGATTTTTAGACTGTCTGACAGAATGTATACGTGGCTGTATCAACTGGTAAATCAAATTCTGCTGTCAGGCAGAGCTGATCCTAGTTAAATGAATGGGGGAAACTAAATTCTGCTGTGATCATTTCCTATTAACCTTACACCCTTTGCCAGTGAGGGTTTTGCTTGCATACTGATTCCCTTCATTTTGTTTAATGTTGTCTAGATGTCTCCATGCATATGATGCAATTCATATTTTAAAGTTCTTGTTCTCGCACATGGAGAGAAAAAATGTCTGTTTGATCTGTGCCAGTGGAAGGGCATCTACTTCAGACTACACAAGGTTACCTACCATTTACTGATTATGCCTTTTCTTTCCTTCACTAAAGAAACATTGAGTAAAATTCAGTCCTGTGCATAATGAGGCTTGTGGGATAGCAAGGTTTGGTGTAGATATCAGTACCAACAGCTGTCTGTAGTTATCCCAGCCTGGTTTTAAGGCACTTGTAAAGGCATGGCTAGAGCATAAAGGTGATGTACTACTTCCTTAATAGCACAAAGGAAGGAGGCTGCTATCTCCTCAGTTCTTGATGAGCCACACTGTCACCTGTTCAGAAATTATTAAACTGGTTTCCATCCACTTCAAGTGTGATTTGCTGCTTAATGAAGTCTTGTTGTTGTGCTTACATGTAAACAAGAATGCAGTATCAGGGAGGTAATAGGGGGTAGGCCAGAATGATTCCATTCTGCACTGTGTTCTGCACTTCAGGTGATGTCATGATTGCCATGTCACACTCTACATGAATTCATCCAAATATCATGAGCCTGAGATACCCTCTGCATCTGGCTTTATTGTCCTAATAACATTTGTCAAGAAGTTAGAGTCATGATTTTGATGGCTATAGATGAGAGATTTGAAGTATGATTTCACTAATGGAACTGGATAATTAGAGTGCAATAAGGTACCAGAAATAGTTATCCCACAGGCTTTAAAGTTACACAAAAATTATATTATCATTATGAAGCATCATAACGAAATATATTACAGCCTCTCTTATGAGGAAGGGCTGAGGGATCTGGGTCTGTTTAGCCTGGAGAAGAGAAGACTGAGAGGGAATCTCATCAATGCTTATAAATATTTAAAAGGCGGGTGTCGAGAGGATGGGGCCAGACTCTTTTCAGTGGTGCCCAGCGACAGGACAAGGGGCATCAGGCACAAACTGGAACACAGGGAATTCCATCTGAACACGAGGAAAAACTTCTGTACTTGGAGGATGCCGGAGCACTGGAACAGGCTGCCCAGAGAGGTTGTGGAGTCTCCTTTGGAGATACTCAAAACCCGCCTGGACGTGTTCCTGTGCAGCCTGCTGTAGGTGAACCTGCTTTGTCAGGGGGGTTGGACTAGATGATCTCCAAAGGTCCCTTCCAACCCCTACCATTCTGTGATAGGCAACAAATAGTTTTATTTCCTTTTGCTTCTTCTGGATACATTCAGCAGTTTCACCTATTTTTACTAGTACCCTGTATTACCAGTTCAGCAATGCAACGTATTTGGCATTCATATCCTTCCCATGCTGGCTATTTGACGCATCAGTATTTCACTTAGGCAATTTCACTTATGTCGCCAAGCATCAAAGGAGGTCATCACAATTTTGTCTCTTGGTTGCAAGTATGTTACAGAGGACTGAATGTTTTTTGGTTGCACTCAGTGAGAGCTGGACAGACCTCCAAAAAATATCTCTTAACAATATATAGGTGACAAGGACATTGCAAAATCAGAGATAGCTGGATTGTGACTTATTTCTCATTCTTAGTTCCTTCTTCCTTAATCCTTGGAAAAGTTCCTTTTCCTACTGGCCTGTTACCTCTTTCATTTGCACTGACAATGTCCAGATATATAATCTTGCCAATCTGCAACAATATTCCTAGCCAGATTGATACTGAAGTCCTAGGAAAATAGCAGTTTTAGCATTTGAATGCATTTGCTCAATACCTTCTCTTCGACCAGTAGATGGCATTTCCCAGGAATAAGCTGGAAACATATCTGCTTTCTGCATCTCCCTCTGAGCCAAGCCAGGAGGGTATTTTCATGGCAAGCTGATAATAAGCACAGATTTAGAATATTCTCCCCAGCATCTCTAAACCTGCATTTTATCTGTATCAGTAGTAGTTAAAGCTGTGTCAGTATCTGTTGTGGTTTTTACAGCTTTGAGAATGAGTTAGGGTTAATTTTTTCCTCAGGGCTGTCCATTTTTCATTTTTAGCTGGAGTAGCAGTCCCCAACACTGTGACCTTAACACCCATGCCTCTTTGGGAAGTTAATGCCTAGTTGGCATGGCAGGATGTGAAATTTCAAGCAAATATGAATGTGTTGCCAGCAGAAATGAATTTAGTGGTGTTAGGGAGCATGGCTTATCATTGTTACTAATCAGTGACCCAGTTACTGTCACACAGGCTTTGTAGTAAGTCAGATTCAGATCGTTCTGATACTAGCAGACACCTTTTGTTTCCTCATGTTATTGGTGGGGTATAAATTCTTACAGAGGAGAAAGGGAGTAACTTAAATTTCCTTTATTTCAAACTTCAGTTTTATGCATTCTCTAATATCTGTTTTCTCACTTTATGCAGAAACTCAACAAATGTCTGCTATACTATATTTAGGCTTATTTTTCTTCTTCCTACCTTTGAATATTACAGAGTTTCTTTATCAGGGTATATCTGTTAGGCTCTTACTGCAGTTGTGTCATAGTCAGTGTTATATTGGAAATTTACAGCAGAGTTGACATGCATGCAAAGCGTAGCTCATCATTCTGTTATGCATTTAGATGGTCAAGGGAATAGTTATGCATGATTTTTGGACTTGCATGGAGATTTTATTATTTAGGATTGTCTCTGTTACACTATGCTTAATAGGGGTTGGTAGGAACTTGGAAGTCTGTTTGGAATGAAAGTTTTGTTTCAGGATTTATTGTCATTTTGGATTGGAGAAATGTTGGAAAACTGCAGAATTTTGTTAGAGCCTTTCTCAGTTTAGTAAAGTATACAAGTCTTTCTGACTCATTTTGTATTTTCACATCTCCAGCTTTATTGGTCAAAGGTATACTTAGTAGTCTTTAAATAAAAAGTGATTTCTGGGAAGAAGAAGAGATGACTGTTCTTCATGTCCATAGTTTACAGGACAGAAATATTGGTCTTAAATATCAGCAGAAGAAATTAAGAAAACAATAGTCTCATGGCAGTGAAACATTGAAATATGCTGCCTGAAACTACTGTGGAATCTCCATCATTAGAGATCCAAAAGCATAGTTTCAGCAGAAATCTATTAAGAATTATGTAGAAATGACTGAACATGCCTTGGAAAGGTAAGTGGGTTAAATAGTCTCCCAAACTCCCTTCCAGCCTTATTTTCTATAATTCCACAGCTCTGCAGTGGTCCTGCCTCTTGTCTGTTAGTGGAACGTAGAGGTGTTTAGAGGCTGAATGACAAAAAACTAAGAGCAAATTCTCCTACTGATATATCAATGTCAATTAGACTGTTGGTAGAGAATTTGGTTTGTAATAGAGTTTTGCTGTCACTAGTTTTCTCAGTGTCACCTGTGATGCTGTAACATTTAGGTACCCATATACAAAAGTAGATGGTCACTAAATTTGTAAATGCAGTTTGACTTAAAGCAGTACAACAGCATGACAGTTCTAGTTAATTTTTTTAAAATTTTAGCTTGCAGACAGGAGGCAATCAGTTGGTTATTTGGGCTTTAGTTTTCTCAAGTTTTAAAAGAAGATAGTGAAGGGATCCAGAACTTTGCCTGGATTGGTAAAGTTTGTGTGCTTCCTTACAGAACTGACAGTGATGTGTTTGGCCCATTTCTGAGGGAACCAAATGTTAAAGAACATTGAAAAATTTGGAAAATTGAAGACAAACAGTATCATAGAATGATTTAGGTTGGAAGAGACCCCTGGAGGTCATCTGGTCTATGACCCACAAAACAGGGTCAATTTTGGAATTCTATCAAGTTGCTATGGGCCCCGTCCAGCTGAGTTTTGAATGGCTCCAAGGATGACAATTCTGCAGTCTGGGCTCGTTTCAGTGCTTGACCAACTCTGCAGTAAAAAAATGTTCCTTATATCTAATGTAAATTTCCCTTGCTGCAGCTAGTGTGTATAACTGATTATAAAATACACTTGCCTCTTGTCCTTTTGTGGTGCAACCCTGAGAACAGTGTGACTCTCTCTGTAATTAGTCCTTAGGTAGAAGAAGCATGTAATTAGATACCCCTTAGCCTCTTCCTCTTTATATTGCTGTGCTTTGGTGAGCCCTCACCAGGATTGGCTTGTTTGCATCTTGTCTTTGAAACAATGAGTCAGAATTTCAGAGGACCACAAAAGATGGATTTGGATTAGAAAAAGAAAGATGCTGCCTTCTATTGACTACATAAGCTAAGAGCAGGAAGTACAGAATATAACAGACTACTGGGAAGAAGATATCCAACAGCAGATACAAGGTAACACAAATGAAAGCCTTCAAGTGCCCACTCTGGCAGCAGACCAGCCCACACTAATTCCCAAGGATGTTTCATGATGGCAAGGTAAATGTATTTCTGACAAAATGAAGAAGCTGTGTTTCTGTCTGCGAGTATATGAATTCACGAGACCAACTCACTTTCAACAGCATGGGGCTGAAGGCTACAGACAATCCTGTCAGAATCAACTTATGACTAGGCTTCCCCATTTAATTTACTCCTCAGACTTCTCCTCAATAAGAAAGTGAAATGAAGAAGTGTATTCATGTAAGAAAACCAACATGTTTAATGAAACTAAATAATTGCCATGACTTACTACATGATAATGGACAAATTAACTTGGAAAAAGGAAAAAGAACCCCACAACTAGACAGGACATTTTAAAGATGCTTTCTTGTTAGCTTAGACATATCTCAAATATAACAGATCAAAACCAAGAAAAAGCCAACTGGGGAAAAGGTAAAATAATTAAATAAAAAGAACCAAAATTAGAAAAAAGAAACCAAGATTTTTAAAGAAACAGAAGTAGATGAGCATATGGAGAATGGGTCATTGTGAAAATGCTTGTGTTAGATGTGAATTGTGAGTATTTTATCTGAGATACAGCATCTTTTTGATACTACCCCTTTATGCACCCACTCTACTGTGAATTGAGTTGGGACAGTGATTTATTCTCAATATTATGTTTGGTAGGAGATTATTGCTAGTCTGCATAACTTCAATTAAGGATTTAACCTTTTGTATCATTAGTTTAAGACATGGTCCATAATGGTATACTTATTTTTCAGTGGAAAATATCATTTATGTATTTAAGGCAGAAATAAGTTAAAGCTTATGCAATAGTTTGGCAACACAGCAAGAAATAGAAACCTGTGGCAGAGATTTCTAGGACTGCACAAGCAATTTGAGCAGATCATATTGTCTCTATGATCAGCGGAAAACCTTAAGCAACAGTCCTTGATGCACAGTGGTGGTCAAAGTCTTTACAAGAAAGGACACTGTAAATCAGGTTACTAGCTGTACAACTTGTACAACATCTGCAGGCAAATGAAGTAGGTTACTCATCCAAATTATTGATACCAAACCCCAAAATTTCCTATTGCTACCTTTTGTGAGGTAAGAGAGAGAGAAACAGTAGGCAGGGTTCTTTCTGGATCTCGATAAGAAAGACCCAACAGCTATAGGGTTAATAAAATAGCCATTTTAATAAGATTGAGTAAAAAGAGGAATAAAAATAGTAAATCTTATGAGATGATGGAAACCCCATGTTTGTACAGTGTCAGGCAGACCCCGGATGGATTTTCCCATGGCACGCTGCACAGAACCTGTCCACGAAGAGAAGCTCCTCCCTTTGGGTCATCCGAGCCATTATGTGAATTTCTTACAAGAAGACAATTCTATTCATCATTTCTACTGTCAAACAAAAGAGAAGTTCACCTAAGAACTTCTTGCTGCACTTTTAGATAAAGATGAGGCACACAGGTAGTATAATTGCCAGTACCAAGTGGAGCTGCCTGCAGCCTCCTCTGTTATGATGAGCTGGCTGAGGTGATCCTGGGACCAAGGACATTGTGCAGCCCAACGCAGGCCCGAAGGCTGAGCTGTTCCCACAGCACAGCGCAGCTCAGGTTTGGGCTTGATCAGTTTAACTGTTTTGTGGATCACTAACTCCTTCATAAACAATGGTCTCCCGCTCAGGATCACTGCAAAGAGAAAAAAAACTCAGCAGTGTGCACACAGTTATATCCCCCTTCTCCCAGCTATACCTTGCAATGGCATGTATGTAGGCAGTCTTTGTAGCTAAAAATCAATGTAGCTACATTAAATATATATAAAGTGGTCCAAAAACCACTGAACTAAATAGAATTCCATTGTCTTCAGTGTACTTGAGTCAGACCCTAATTGTGAATTTTGCTGGAAAGCACAGAAGGATCAGTTTTAACTAATTGCAGAGGGAACACTGCAGCACAGAAGTAGGAGGCAGAAACCTGTGTTCTGTTCTTCGTTCTGCCATAAACTTTTAAACTTGGGGTCATAGGAAATCACCCAGATTTTCTGTGTCTCAATATTCTTGCATCAGACAGGGTACATAAAAGTCTTCTTTTGAAAATATATTCTAAAAGCAAAAGCTTTAAAAATTCACATTGTTAGAGAGATTCATAAAACAATGTCAGCAGAAGAATAGATTTCATATCCTTTTTCTGTTTATAGTTAAACTCAATAGGCAAGGCAGCTTCCACTCACCACATGTTCAAATATATTCATCTTTGCATGCAGTGATTAAGCAGGCTGTTCCCATTAGTGTCAGTGGGAGTTAAAGAACCAATTATGGAACATTAGGAGGAAATGATAGCCTTTAATCATTCTTAAAAAAAAGCAGCCAAAACCCCAACAACCATTTATTTCTTTTTAAATAAGTCATTGACAGTGCTCATACGCTCGAAGTTTTGTGCTCATTTATGTGCTAGCAGAATATCACATTCCTCTCTAAAGCTCAGTGTAGCAGACATTAAAACCATTGGTTCTGTGTGTTATAGTTAAAAAGATGAGCAAATCTGAATCTGTTTATTCAGTGATTCTACATACCAGGAAATCTGTGTGTTGGGCACAATTGTCTAAATTTATTTTGGTAAATGTGAATTTCATTAAAAATTCAGTTGGGATAAGGGCAGAATTTATTTGTTCAGGACAGAGTCTGTCCATATTTGACATACAGTTTTGATCAAAAAAGTAGCGAATTGTTTTCTATGTTGAAATGTTATGTTTAGAGAGCATTATTTTTTAATGAAAAGTTTAAGCTTTTCAATTTGAAAGGGAGTGTTCATTTCAAAATTGTTATAAGTACTTAAAAAAAAGAAAAATGAGATAAAATTGTTAATTAAGCTTTAAGCATGGGACTAAGAAAGGAAAGAAAAAAGAGTTTTCAGCAGAAGAATTCTTGCATCTGAATGCCATCACTGATGCTGTGAATATCTAAGGAGCTGTTTGTTCAGGGCCTGCATCTTGCAAGGAATTGATTTGTACTAATGCACTTCTTTTCAGTAAAATAAATGTCATCTTGCCAGTGTGAACTCATTTAATTTTATACTTATTAGAGAAGATAATCTAGTATTGCTTTGAAATGAAATTTCTAAAGGATTCATTTGGCTGATAAAGCATACAGCACAGATTCAGACTCTTTTTCTGCTTTTGTTATAGGGTCTATTTATATTGTTCCCATTATCAAATCTAATAAAAGTGGTTTGCTGCAAAAGACCAGTGGTTACCTGACACTCTGTAGCACCCTGTTGCTGGCACCCAGTTGTTCCCTGTGCACGTTCATAGGGGAGAATCAGTATGGTGCATTGAGCTCTCAAAGCCCACTGACCTAGCTGCATGGAAGTATTAATGGAATCAGGGATTCAGTTTGTACTTTCAGCTTTGGAAAACAATCTCATTCTTAGCCACTGAAAAGAGAAGCAGCTTTGCTTATCAGAGTGGCTAATAACTCTGTAGAAGAGAGTGCAGGGAAGAGAACAGTGAGCAGGTATGCTGTGACTGCCCAAGGCTCGCTGTCAGCAGCACACTCTGCAGAACATGCCATGTTACCCCTGTAGAAGGTAGCATAGGCATATAGAGATACAGCCTTTAGGTATTATCTGCTAACATTCAGCACAGCCAGGTCACTGAAACAAACCTGCTACCAGACTCAGAGAGATACTAGCTTTTCCTCAGTGGAGCCTTTAACCTCTACTGAGTCAGCAGCAGGGTGAAGAGGCTGTTGCTAAGACAGCTGATTTGTATTGCAGCCCAAGGAATATGCTTGAGTAGGATCTCTCACAGATGCTTTCAACTCCATGAAACAGCTGAATCTAGCAAGCCAACACCTCTGAAGCGCAAGGCCCTTTTGAAGGGTGTGGTGTGTGCTGAGGTGAGAATTTTAGTATGAGCCCTGGGCAAAAGCAGTTTTGTATAACTGGTTCTACATAAATGGCTAACACCTTCACTTACTGAGGCTTGCATCAAAGTCTACTGTGAATTCTTGTCTTCTGGTTTGACTTTGGTTTTCTCCTAAGTTTGGCTCCTGCAGTAGCAGATAAATCTTTATCCCTGTCTCTTGGTATTTCTTCCTTGCCTGCCTCTAACTGTATGACTCCTTAAATTTTAGTGGGTAAGAGACAAAGAATAAAACTGAATAGTAAGTGCCTTTCTATTACAGTGAATGTAGATTTCTAAAAAGCCTGCTATTATTGTTTAGAATTGAAAACAGACTTCTTTGAACTCTTTTTTTCTTCAAAGTGTGACTGCGTTTTGTTCTATCTGCAGGGCAAGCAAGAATGAGAGAGACTGTGCCTTTGGGCAAACCACTAATCCACCTGATACCCTTACTTGAGGTGTGGAAGCCTCTGATGTAAGCCTTTGTGCAAGTCTTATAGGCCACCTACACCAGTCCATCTTTTTCCTCCATCTGTAAGCCCTAATCCTCCGCAAAAATTGTAGGAGACCAAATCCTGCCCTGCTGCGAAAGGTAAACTGATTTTTGTGGTGATGTCAGACTTCATCTGTGCCCTGAGAGTTGTTGTACATGTATCAACAATAACCTGAAGTCCTTGACCTTTTTTTTCCCGCCCTTGTTTTTGCCATAGTATAAAGCCTACTCCAAATGAGTGACACCCAGTGTCCATATGCAGACGTTGTCCTAAACTTATTTTATCTTGATAAGTAATGTATGTGTTAGAACTAAATGTCAACAGAAAATAGTGGCGTATGCCAGCTCTCATTCGCTCATTTAGACAGGAAAATTCTAGCAATAAACTGTACTTTGATCTTGCAAGATCATCAAGCTAGAAAAAAAATTCTCTTCATTTCTCTTCCTAAAACTTGCTCCTAACTTCAGTCTCTTCAGTAGCCTAATCCATAGTGAAATGACTTATCCTATTGGCCCCATCCAGTTTTTTACTTTGATCTAGCTAGTAGGGCCATGCAAGATCCATGAATAAACCACATTTTTCAACCCTTTATTTACCAAAACGTAGGCCTACTCTTATTGATTTAAAAAAAATAGTAAAAATCCCCCACCAAACTCAAACATCAGCCCTGGGCACCTGCTTGCTGATACCTGCACACCTTAGAATCATAGAATGGTTGGAGTTGGAAGGGACCTTAAAGATCACCTAGTTCCAACCCCCCTGCCGTGGGCAGGGACACCTCCCACTAGACCAGGTTGCTCAAAGCCCCGTCCAACCTGGCCTTGAACAATTCCAAGGATGAGGCATCCACAACATCCGTGGGCAACCTGTTCCACTGTCTCACCACCCTCACAGTAAATAATTTCTTCCTAATATCTAATCTAAATCAACCCTGTTTCAGTTTAAAACCTTCACCCCTCGTCCTATTGCTACACTCCCTGATAAAGAGTCCCTCCCTGTCTTTCCTGTAGGCCTCCTTTAAGTACTGGAAGGCTGCTATAAGGTCTCCCCAGAGCCTTCTCTTCTCCAGGAGAGGTGCTGCAGCCCTCTGATCATCTTCGTGGCCCTCCTCTAGACTGGCTTCAACAGGTCCGTGTACTTCTTATGTTGGTAGCCCCAGAGCTGGACGCAGTACTCCAGGTGGGGGCTAGGCTTGTGAAACATGCAGAATTCAGACCTGCACAGAATTGTCTTAGGCCTCCTTCTTCCTAACCTTAAATGCAGGCAAGATGGCTAATACATTTTTACAAATGTACTGTGCATCCAAAGAAGAGCAACAAAGCTGGCAAAGGGTCGGTCTAGAGAACAAGTCCTATAAGGAGTGGCTGAGGGAACTGGGGTTGTTTAGTCTGGAGAAGAGGAGACCTTATTGGTCTCTACAACTAACTGAAAGGAGATTGTAGCGAGGTGGGGGTTGGTCTCTTCTCCCAAGTAATAAGCAATAGGACAAGAGGAAACGGCCTCAAGTTGTGCCAGGGGAGCTTTAGATTGGATATTAGGAAAAATTTCTTCACTGAAAGGCTTGTCAAGCACTAGAACAGGCTGCCCAGGGAAGTGGTTGAGTCACCATGCCTGGAGGTATTTAAAAGATGTGTAGATGTGCACGTAGGGACGTGGTTTAGTGGTGGACTTGGCAGTGTTAGGTTGATGGTTGGACTTTAAGATCTTATGGGTCTTTCCAACCTAAATGATTCTATGATTCTACAAAGGCTAAGCCTTTCCTCCTTGCTAAGCATCTGTCTCAACCTTGTACTGGAGTCCTAGAAGATTCAGCAGTTGACCATCTTAGAGCTCTTACTTTCCTGAACTTCTAGCTTTTACCTTTGCTATAATCGTAGAAAGTGGGCCAATGATTTTATCAAAACCCAAGTGGTTCATGCTGGTACAAGCACACAGCTTAGCCCTTTGTGCCATACTTAGTGCAGACTTCAGTTTGTGGTAAGTCCTGTGATGTTCAGGTTGTTCAGCAGCAGCATGAAGTAAAAGAGTGAAAATTACGATAAAGTTTACCAGTATGTTAAGGATATACCGATATATTGGTATATCCTCACACACAAGTTGGCACTTCATCATAGAACATATAGATTATAGAGCTTCTTGTCACTGGGCATAGCGGATGCTGAAAGTTTGCATAAATTCAAAATTCAGTTGGGTTTTCCATCCATTAGTTTATCCATTGAGGGTAATTAAACACAAAGATGCAACTTCATTCTCAAGAATTCCCTGTGCTGCAAATACTTGGAGACTGGGAGAATGTTCTGGGGAAGTTTCATTATACGATTGCTTTGTTTTCATGCTCTTTTCTCAGCAAAGGTTTCTGTGGGAGACAGGGTACAAGTCCTTGGGCCTGATCTGCTCTGCCATCTGACGTTCTTATGTTAGCCCTTGTTTTTCAAAATCTCAGCCTTGATCATTACCAGAGCCAGCTGATGAATACTTGCATCAAAGGGAAACATAATTAGGGCCTCACTGTCAATAGCAGCCTGCATCTGGCAGGATGATGCAAGATTAAATAATAAATCAATTCTTTCAATTCTGAAAACACACATTCATAAGGTACTAAACTGAGATACCTGGGATATTGGAGGAAGGGATATTAGAAGCATTTTGTAAGATTCAAAAGAGAATATCAGAATTAGCCATTTGTATTGAAAGGCAGTGCATAGATCTGGACTGATGTCAGACCTTGGCTAAAATGACTGTTCACAGTTGAAAAGGCCAAGTGTTTGAGGAAGATGTTTAACAGCATGCTAGTCCTGGTGAGACTGATCTCAGACCACCATCATGCATATTCAGCAGCTCTCCTTTACTCTTTTGTCCCTTCATAACTGTATCTATATCTTAACTTCTGGGGGATCTTTATTTATGTTGCTGTCCTAAGATCTTTACGCAGGTGAAACCTGATTAAATCACAAAGGGTTTTAGGCTGGTGTCTCTTACATTTTACTTGTCTGTGATGTGACAGAGAGAGAACCATTTAGCCATCTCTTCATGCATACGTGTTTGAGGATAGAAGCTAAAAGACTGAGGAGAAAACTGAACTTGGGTTTCTCACATCACTAGAGAAGGGCTCTAATGACAGCTATTGCAGGAAGGCAGGGGAAGAGGGGAACTTGCATTGCAACCTGCTTATTTGGACATGTGCTTTGTTTTTTGAAGTATAACCCCTGCCCATTTTTTTCCCCAAGAAAATGCTATAGCTGTGGAATTCCAGCATATACATGACTCCTTGAAAACAAAGAAGTTGCCATCTAAAATTGAGAAAATAAGTAATTAAAATATGTTTCTTTCAGTGTCTCCTTTTGGCTAGCTTTTGTGGCTTCCCTCTTAGTGTCCTGAATGTTTGTGAATCTTTTCTTAACATGCCCTAGAATATAAAAATCAAAGCACCTAACTTAAGTGGTATGACTATCACACAGGGAGCCTAGCATCTAAGATGTGCATAAGAGACATTACAACACATATATGTAGCTGTGCAGGTTTCTAGGTATAAGCAAACTCTTCTTGAGGGAATAAATATCATATAATTTTCTGTAGGGGAAAAAATAAACAGAACTACAGAGCTGGTATCTATGAAATCTTAAAAACTACTCTTGAGGAATGGCAGAATAATTAGTATTAAAGACCTCTTTATGCGCAATATGAGAGTTGACATGTCACTCACAGGAGACTTGCAAACTTCAGGATTATATACCAAAGAAATGCTTGATCATAAGGATACTCTTTCATTGTCAAAAAGAACACGGAGTGTAATTTATGACTCCACAAAGCATTCTCTGAAGCCATGTGCTGGCTGTGTAGGAGAATGTCATTTAGAGAGATAAAGATCATATCAAAGGTTAAAGCTTGGAAAACTCAGTGGATAATATGTATAATATGTGAAAATTCCGCTCACAATGTAGCTGTGAACTAGAGACTAGCATGGGGTGACAATTAAAGAACAAGTTGTCAAATCATGAAGACTTCATTAACAGAGGGTTACTGACAGCAGAATAATAGAGGACTTTAATGGGTAATAACATTTCTGCTACACACATCTGTAATAATAAAAATGCCCTTTTCTTGCTAATACCAGGACCTGGTAATTATTGTCAGGGGGGATTATCTTGTTCTTAGATTTGCACTGAATTTTATATTGAACCAGTTTTCAGTGCCAATTCAAAAATGGGAATTCCATCCCCTTTTATCATCTTTCAGCTGTTAATATTAACATTTTGTTTTAACTATTGATTTGATTTATGCTTCCTTCCATGTGCAAAGTGACCTCACCCTGTTTATAAAAAAATTCTTTTTTTAAAAACCTTTCACAAAAGTTTTGACCTTTCAACCAAGAAATTAAAGGATTCAATGTGCATGCGTTTATTTTGTCTGACTTATAAAAAACATCTTGTGACATTGCTCAGCATATTCATAACCTTCAAAGCATCATCACAACAACCTGTGTATGTAGCCTGTGAGAGTCAAAATCCAGATTTGAGTGGAATATTTGTCCGGTGTTGATTGTTAAATATTTAAGAGATGGTCAGAAGAAAAAAGGGATCTAGCATTTGTAGAAATCAATGAGAATTTTCTGTTTTCTTCACATGACTTCACATCCCAGTCAAAATTGTAATTGAATTACATACGTCTTTTCATTTGTCACTCTGGAGGGTCAATGCTGTAAATTACCAAATTTTGCTGACTGAGATTACAAATTAGGTGCCTCCCAAGGTTAATCAAGACACCAAAGTTTGGGGTCTGTGCATCCCAAAGGCCTATACAGTGACCTAGGGTTTGCAAGTGGGAACTTAATTAGATGCCTGAAGTTACTGTGAATACTCGCTCATCCATGTCTATCTGATGGGACTATTGAAATGGTGTAGATTCATCAAATTTAATTTTTAATCTTGCTTGTAAGAAGGATGATGAGAAATCTACTGTACTAAATTTTGGAGCTCAACTCCCCTAGAACAGGATACAAATAATCCTTAATAACTCTTAATGTAATAAGCAGCTCTCTGACAATGCAGTAAAATATTTATCTACTAGATTGTAATAGGTTATTAACATAATTCCAGTGTAATAAAATGAAACATCTTATGGGAAACGGAGTAAATTCTTTGGAATGAACACATATAATTTACCTGTTCATATGTTTAGTAAGTTTTTATCTTTTAAAAATAAGATTTTTTTCTTTATGTACTGTGTGCACTTAAGCAAATTCTGCATAATGAGGTCTTGAGTATTAATAGCATGAATGGAAATTGAATGTATCTCTGTCTCCTTGGAAATGTAGTCCTATATTTCCTGGACAATTTACATAATTATGCCAACTTAGTGGACATCTGTTTTAATATCCTCAGACAAAATTACGTGGTTGAAATAGCACTGCTTCCATTTGGCCTGTTGAGATAAGCGTTTTAAGGTGAAAGGATAACTAGAAGTTGAGCACATGTTCTTCGGAAAATAAAAGCCATAAAACTAAGATGTGAACATATGCTTTGGGTTCTTATCTCCTTAAACTCCATCCCATTCAGTCACATCTGAGCCAAAGTTCAAGTGCTGACTTGCTAATTAGGCACAGTGGGGATGCTACATTTCTTCAGGCTGTGCCTCAGTGATGTACAATCCAGGCAACACAAATTACTTGGCAATGAAAATTCGAAACTGGGAATTTAGCAACCAGAGTTTGACAGTGTTGCTTCCTCTCCTGCCAGCTTGTGTGTAGCTAAAAGAGCCGATTTCATAGAGTATTATGCACAGTCATGATTGGGGCATATACATTATGGTTACCTATGAAATCCAGAGGGACTATTCTATGACCTGAGCCCTTTGCAGTACTGTGTTCCCTGGGGCACTGATGGTTCTTCCAAGATGCTGGGGAGTGCAGTTAGGCAAGACACTTAGCGCATTCAGGTAGTATCCCAGATGGGTCAGGATATGGCATACCAGGGTGGAGAAGAGAAGGAATATAATTTAGAAGTGGATACATCTAGCTGGAGGAGAAAAGTGCTTGGACTTTAAGTCTGTGTTCAAGTCTTTAGAAAACCTCAGTCTGACATTCAGATGGACTGAGATGCCTGATAATCAGAGATTTCCACTGTGTTTTTTGTTGCCTATATTGTGTTGTCATCTGCTGTAATTTGTTAAGAACTTGAATTGACTGGTGCATGGCCATGGTGGTAATGAGAATCTTAATGACCTCCTGTCTTAACACAGGACAATAAATTAATCTGTGGTTTGCAGCAGTCGTCTCTGAGTTTCATACCTCAGTGCTGTGCAGATTTGTGGTCTTTAAATGATAGGCATTTTCTCAGCTATTTGTAGTGTGAGGTATATATTCCTGGGAGATTATATGGCCTTCAGCCAAAGCAGTGTAGACCCTGACTGTTGCCATCACTAGTGCTCTTTACCAGAAGAGGGGCACTGCCAGTCTCTCTGGTAGCTGGAAGGAATCTGAAGAGCAGAAGAGAAGGTGAAAACACACAAGGCTTAAGTACAATTGGGGAACAAGGAAATGGATTTCAGGAGACTGAGGAATAACATTCCACGGATTTCATGCTATTATGTTGGACTGACACTCCCACTGATGTAGCAGGCTCTAAGTAAGAATGGGAACGTGTCTATGCATATCCAAATATAGGTTTGAAGTCCTAGTCTGCAAATGTGGAACAGGGATTTTGATTTGCTTGGGTATATAATCTCAGGGTCCTGGTTGTTGTGAGGCTGGTTTTCTTTTGGCTGTTTTTGTATTCAGAGCCATATAAAAGTCAAATCTATATTGATTTTTCTTTTCAAAGTGTGACCTGTCTTGATAAGGTTCATGATGACTGGGAACAAGAAGTCTGATAGCCCACTGTCATTACTGGATGTATTAAATAATGGGAAACTCATTTGCATCCAGTTTAGTCATAAATCAAATTCCTGCACTTTGCAGTCTCTCCTGCGTGTTATACGGTCTCTTAAGATAACATTCACACTTACTCCAGTAATCAACCTCATTTTATGTTAAGGGCAAAATAAATAGAAATCAAGCAGGTAAGGTGTTCTGTTCTGTTTACATTTCTGTAGCTATATAAATATTTCCTAAACAAAATAAACCACCAGAATAATGATGGGAGACTTGAAATGTGCCATTTATAGTAGCAGAGAAATGCAGGCATATCTGCCTCATAGTTTTTCAAAATTACCCTACCACAGTTAAACCATTGTTTAAAATTACATAGAAAAAACTTACCAAAATTCTGAACAAATCTTACCAGTTTGGTATGATTAGAAACTACTGAATTCTTCATTATGAAGAAGGTTGAAATCCACAGTTGTTCACATTAGATGATATGACAAATTCTGGAGCTTGTTGTGACACAGATAATGGGCACATCCACATAAATGCAATGTCTGGTACACAAGCATGAAAGATGAAGTGTCGGCCACATACAGGGACAGAAAAATTGTACACTCTGCAGAAAAGTGCATTTTGCTGATAAAGATGTGAATGTTGCTCACAAAACTAATAAAAGCTTAGGAAGACCCTTTTCCTCTTGCTCTCCATTCTTTTCCCAGTTTCTTATTTTTTTCCCCTATATTCCATATTCAAGATGACCTCTCCTGCACTTCTGTTAAAAAAACCCTCTGAATTAAATTCTGACATTATACACTTTTTTTATTTGCAAAGACATCCCTTCTGTAATACAATGGCATTTTCTATACCATGTTTCTCTGCAAAATCTAGGTGATCTCGTGTTGAAATATTTAGGGTGGAAGCCCATCTGGACTTCCTGTAGTCATCCTCAGGTCCCAGTTCAATAAATTGTTTAGCCCCTCTTTGACAAAATACTTTAGGAATGCATTGATTTACATGGAGATAATGGAGTTAAATAACAAAATCAGCCATGCACCTATGCTTTGCTGAATTTATACTTAAATACAGTCTAGGTCTGGAGGGATAATTTAACGCTGAAGACAACATGTTTCTTGATTTTTTTCAGGCATCTGCCTTATTTTCTCTGCTTCTACAATCTTTTTCTTATAGCAGTGTAAGAAAACTAGCTTTTATGGTAGCTTGAATAAAGTATTACTACTCTCCTTTGATGATGAGTTCAGCTTTTATTATTTGTACAAAGAATAAAATTGAAATGGAGTCGAAATACAGGTGAGGGTCTTCTAGCCATGTGGTGAACTTGTCATCTCATTGTAGAGATTAATGGGTTTTCTTCTATCAGATATCCCTTCAGAAGCATTTGTCTGACACAGCAATAGCCTTATTTATTCCATGGACAGGGTGAAAAATTTTTTGGAAAATTTCAAGGCGAAAAGGGTGTAACAATTCTCTCTTTACTTAAAATGTTCTCTTTTTCTCTCCCCAGTTTTCTGTTAGAATATGCTATTTTTAAGTATTCCACCACCAATTTCCAATTGCCCTTGTCTGGTCTTAGTGGTGAACTTTTCACTAGTGCATTCAGTGAGGACCTAACCTGAGAAAAAATACTCAAAGGGTTTTGCCCATACACTGATCATGACTAAGACGATGCTGGTTTGTTTGAGTGGTGACAGTATGGTAAATGACGAATGATATTGCAATTGTTAATAATAGTCATTATTGGCAATTTTTCCTGTGTTAGAGTGTCTTCATCATCTGGGTAGGTTTTCAAGACTCGGTTAGAGTCAAGCTCTGATGCATCTGTTCAGGCTGTAGACCACCTTTTTCGGTAGAGCCTTAACAGGAATGCTTAAACAGTAAGAGGTTATAAGATAAGCAGAATCTGCTCCATAAGAAAAAGCTCTCATAGCCTTCCTATGAAATCCATCGACGTCTGTGGAAGCTGCCTGTGTGGCTGTTTGGCACTTTTTCTTTCTCCTAGGATTTTCTTCTTTAGTCATCATGCAAAGGTTGTGTCTGCATGAGACCTTTTCATAGAAGCAGAGATGCACAATGGCTGGGATTCTTGGCAATTGGGAGATTGGTGGTAATAAAACCAACCAGAGGGTGTCATCTTAAAATATTTTTCCACTTAGTCATCTGTGACATAAAACTAAGAAAAATAAGGGTTGTTTTGTTCCCTATGCCATAGTCTTTGCTTTTAATTTGCTCTCATAATTTGATATGTTGATAGCAGCCTCATTTTCTTATTCAAAATCTTGCACAAACTTTGCTCCTAAGCTAGTGTCAGGAGAGATGCTCCCTGAACAGCCTGTGCTCTTCTCAGCTGCAAAGGCAGCAGAATAGCACATTCATCACCAAATCCTGAGCAGCCTCCATTCCAGTTCCAGTTTGCTAACAAGACTCCCTAAAAATAAGCAGAGCTGCTGTCTGCTTTAAATGAACCAGCTGCCTTTTCCAGCTGCTACTTCAGCAGTCTGTGTCTCCCATCTGTTTTGGTTCCAACAAAACATTCATGATTTGAAACATCTAATTCTATCCCCAGGTAAGTAAATGAGATCAGAATCCCATTTAAAAGACAAGTGTTGCTCCTGGTGCTGTTTGTTTCTAACCTGCATGGAACACTGAATAATAAAGGATCTGCTCTGAGGAAAAGAAGAGAAGACAAAAAAAAAAGGTGATTGTGTGCATGTTGGTACTGCAAGGACATTAGCTGAGAAGCAGTCTAGGTATGGTGATGGACTTGTTTAGCTATAGGGCTCCATCCTTTAATTTCTGTGCAGCTTCCAGTAGCCAACTACCAACCTGCGTTGGGTGTCTCAGCAATGCAGTGTCTCAGCAATGCAGTGTCTCAGCAATGCAGTGTCATGTGCAGCACAGACACTCTCCATCCCATAGCTGAAGAAACTGTGTGTGACGTGGTGTGTGACTTATTAGTGGATTTCTGTCCAGGCTACTCTTTTTCATCACATTGAGTGACTTGGAGGATGAAGCCTGTTAGTATTTATTTATATGTGGGTACAATTTCTTTATTATTTTAAGTTCAAATTTGAAAAACTCGTCTCATTTCTCAATAAATTACTGTTTCCCACAGAGGTTACCTTTTCCAGGCTGGCTTCTTAATCTGCTTCACTCCAGGAATACTCACACTGCTGGACACGGTTGGATTCACTGCACTATATATTTTGCGCCATTACCCAGGAGTATCTTGTACAAAGAAAACTGCAGGCCAGAAACACCAGCCCAAAGTTGCATTGCCAAAGTCAGAAACATTAAGACATTTGCCAGCAAGATGGTGCCAAGAACTCCAGGGCCAATCAACTAATACCCAATCATAGTCACTTCCAAAAAAGCTGGACAACAGTTAGCGATACAAATAAACCAAGAAAGCATACAGTGGTTTTTTTAGGACTTTTTGTATCAAGGGGACTAGTCAAAGAACTGAATAGAAGAAGGCCAGGCAAGTTTAAAGTGCAGTGTTAAATGCATATAAAAAGTGTTTGAACATCATGGGCAAGAGGACATTCAGTTATCACTACAGTAAAAGGCAAGGTCTAGCTATTAACTGAAATCTTCTGCTGTGACTGATAATATAAGTAATGAAGTTTGGTATAAAGAACTTAGGTTATTTTAGAAGCATAACCTCTTAGTGTTCTTCTGTAGTGCATTGCATTCATTGTGTTTTTCATTAAATTCTGTTTCTCAGTGTTCTTGTGATTAATTATGTATCATCATAAATTAGTGCTGAAGAACTTGTGGTATGTTCCAACAGTTGTTGCATTGTTGTTTACTATGTAATCTGTGGAGCTGTTGGCTACTTTAGCTCATTGGATAGAAATTTGATAAGTTACATACTTACGGCAACGTGAATTCAATTTTAGGTAGTAATAGCATCTCAGACATGAACTCATACAGTGCTTTTGCACTTGACATTAACTAGTAAGTTAGCATGTTTTTAAAATGTTATGACACATCACTGCAGATGAAGCTAGCGAGTGATACAGGATATGTTAGACTGACTTTAAAAATTTGAATCATGAGGTATTGCTTGATTATAACTAAATTAGATGACCAGACTATGCAAAGCAATAATTTGGGCATGGTTTCACATTTCTGAGGAGGTATTTGTACTTTTAAATTCTCAGTTATATGCAAAGTTCATGGCTCTGAAATAACTGTTAAGGTTGTTGTTATGCTTACAAGAAGGAACCATGCTCACTAGCTATTTTGAAGGGAGACACTTTAGAAGAGAGAAGTGGTGCCAGACTGAGCCTTCTTACTTGATAAGTTATTTGTGGAGGAGTCCAGGGCCTCAGGTATAATTTTTGCTATGCTTTTCTTTCTAGTACCTAAGAAAGAAGTGGTTTTTTATCACTTGTGCTTTTTTGGGTGCAACTATAGTCTGTTCTATTACTGATTTCATGTTGTCTTTTCCTAGATTAAGTAAGGTCTCTCCACATATATTTATATGCATATATATATATATATACACACACAAAAAATACTTTTTCTACTCTCCCTTAAAACTCAACTGCTTGTGCTTGGATTTGTGCTACTGTTTTGGTCTTTCAGCTCCCACTTGTATGCTTTATCCATGAGTTGTTTGTCCTGGCTATGCAAGTTTCTGCAGGACTTTTTCATTCCCGTGCATTAGAACAGCTCAATATAAGTGGCATTGCAGTGTGATTAACACTGAAAATAACCAGATTCAGTCCTGACCTTCTATTAAGCACTACTGTTTTCTATCTTTCTCAAGTATATATCAATTCTGGCAAGGGGTTGTGACAAGTTGTTTTTACCAGGTTAATTGGCGAGTGATGAGTACAGTATCTTATTTCAATCTTACCAGTGCAATATTTGGGACATTTCATTTTGTCCTACTATATATTTTGAAAAACCTGGCTGTATGTTGGTATTGTGCAGAGTTCCATACTGAATAATGTTTGATAGACTCAAGGAAATCGCTAAACATCAGGATGGATGAGGCATAAAGAAAGCAAATGTATGTAAATACTGGATATTCCATTTTGGACCAGGTTTGTTTGATACAGTTAGACAAAACCTCTCCCTGTTCTCAGTAACAGAGCTCTGAACAAAAGCATTGTCTCTCCCTGCCTCTCTCTGCCTTATCTTCTTAGCTACGGAAGATCTGGCTAGGTACAAGTGTTAAGCTGTGGGCAACACCACCTTTTTATGAAGCCACATATGGGGAATTAGGACTGTGTCATTTCTTGCAAGTCTTTGAGAGGAGTCTGTCTGCAGTCTTGTCAAAAGTGTGATCTCTCACTGAACACATTTATTAGAAGTATATTGATTATATACCTGCAAAGGCTTTTCAGGTCATCTGCTGTATTTCAGTGCCTGTTGAAAGAGGTCCACTCCTCCAGATTTCAGCAGGAAATCAGGAGATAGTGTGCTATGCAGGGCACCATGGTACTGGTGACTAACATACTGTTGCCACTGACAACATATGAACATCCATATTACTTTCAATGGAGTTAGATAATATGGGAATAAAAACATCAGTGACAAGCACATGCTAGTGGTGCAGTTATGAGTGTCGCAGAATGCTTGATACCAATAGAGGGAAGTTAGTAAAAGATGCTTTTTATAGACAAGATTGGGAGTGCTGGAGTTTTATCTGTCTAGCAGGAAGCTGCATATTTAGTATGTTAAAAATGAGATAGGAGATGGGCATGCTGTTAGCAAGTCAGCTTTTATTCAACAGCACCATCATGAACACAAAGAAATGTTTTTCATGCACTGAGAACACCATGCTGCCAGCCACCTCCCACCCAGCTGAGCACATCCACACTTCCTGTGACACCAGCTCTTTGAACAGGTGCTGAGTACACCAGAGCAATACTGCCTGGGAGCTGTGGGAATTAGGCCACCCTCTACTGCATGTGTTTTAATGCAGCTTGAATTGGATTTTTATTGTTTGCTTCCCAAAGCTTTGTTCCAACAACAGATGGGACCACTGTCCCACGTATGGGGCTGAGCTTTTTATCTAAGGAACAATCTTTGCTTATAAGTTGCCCTTTATTTCAAATAGCATGACACCTATCCTATTCAAAGAACACTGGTATCAGAGGAGGGGGGGCTGAAAGGAAGTAGTAAAAGAAAAAGTTAAAATATAATAATTAAGAGCCTTAGCTATCTAATAATTATTATTAATATTGTTATTTTCGTAGAACTTTAACAATACAAGTAATTTTTTCTTATATTGGTATTAGTTTAAATGGAGTTGCCCTTGTATCAGCAAGAGAAGAATTTTTGTTTAAAGCACATAATGGGATTGGCATTTCCATCTATCAGCCAATTCTGGTTTCCTGTCATCTGCAAGTTTGCTGCGGGTGCACTCTGTCACATCGTGCAGGTAATTAATGAAGAGGTTAAACAGTGTCGGCCCCACTATCCACCCCGGGGTACACCACTAGCGACTGCCTCCAGCTGGACTTCATGCTGCTGCTGTCAACAACCCTTTGACCCAGGTAGTTCAATCAGTTTTTGATCCACAGGCCTCATATCTGGTTCTTACTTCATCAATTTATCTACAAGGATGTAATAAAAGACAGTGCTTGAAAGCCTTGCTAAAGTAAGGATAAACAACATCCAGTGCTGTCCCCTCATCCACTGAGCTAGTCATTTCCTTGTGTTTCAGGCTGGTCAAGCATGATTTCCTGTTCCTAATGCTGACTATTTCCAATCGCTTTCTTGTCTTTCATATGTTTGAAAATGGCTTCCATAATTACTTGCTCTATCACTTTCCCAGGTATTGAGAGAAGCTGACTGGCCTGCAGTTCCCTGCATCCTTCTTCTTGCCCTTCTTGAAGACAGGAGTAACATTTGCTTTCTTCCTTGAAACCTTCCCTGATCACCATGACCGTTCAAAGATAATCAAGAGTGGTCTCACAGTGATATCGGCCAGCTCCCTCAGCACTTCTGGGTACATCCCATCAGCTCCCATGGACACGTGTACGTCCACTGCATTTAAATGTTCCCTGATTGGTTTCTCCTCCACTGATGGTATATATTCGTTGCTCCATGCTTTCCCACTGGCCTCAAGGGCCTGGGATTCCTGAAGGTAGAATCATAGCCTCCCACAGTGCTGCTATGTTGGCTGGAAGTAAGTATGCCCATAAATCACTACGGCACCTAGCTGAGCTGCTTACATTGAGTACTGAGGCTTTTCTTTCCACCTGCTTTAGTTCAGCATTGACAGAGAAACAGGCAGCTCTGTATGCATAGTAGCAGATGGGAAAATAGGGGGAAAATTGATCTTTGAAAAGGCGTACTAACATCACAAGCTGGTTCAACAAAAAGCAAGCGCAAGCAAATCTGGGATCTCTGACACAATACATCAAGCAGGTATGACCTTTTTTTCCTTTCAGATGCCTGCAGATCACAGCTGAAGAGTACCTTCATCTCCTTTCAGAGGATGAAAAAACGTTAGTAGGTTGGAAGTGTCTTTCAAAACTCAGTTTATAAAATAGCACACCGGATCCTGGGAAGTAGGGCTGTGCCTCATCAGCTGTCTGCCCAAAGATGAGCTCATTATAACCACTTCATTAGTGACAGATGCTTGTCTATTTCTTCTTAAAAACATCTAACACTGGAGACTTCTTACCCCCTCCCTGGCAACTTCCAAAAGGATGTCAGTATCCTTTTTCCTAATGCTTAACATAAAAAACTCAGTTCCTTCACTTCTTCACAGCTAGTTTAAACCATTATTTTGGTGCTCTGGATTAAAACATAAGGGAAATATTTTAAGAGAAACAGTCCTGCTATGGAAAATGTTGTCTGAGTGTGTCAAAGTACTATGCAAAAAAGTGACAGAGTTGCCATTTACTCTGTGCCACTATTTTGTGTTATTAACTGGTCTTTGCTGCTGACCTGCATAGATGCTACCAGGTCAAAGACACCTCCAGTTCTGTCTTGTCACTTGTTTCCTTTTGGACAAACTTTGCCAAGAACTCAAAGGTCCAATTGTACTGTCAGGCCTTTAACAGTTTAGGGTGGTAGCCAGCAGGGATACTGTCACTCATACTGGTGTTTTGTTTTTCTGCTGTACATCCAGAAGTCATAACTGAAAGGCCACAACAGCATCCCGGTCATCATCCATCTTGTGAAAGTCATGGTACTGAATGGTGGTATGCAATACTGATGTGTTCCCTGCACTTTTCCACTGTGCAAGCTGTATAAAGGCTCAGTACTTTTAGCACAGAGATAATAAAGACCATAAAATGTTTGTTTCTTACCTGGAGGAGAGGTCTTATACTGACGTAGAAAGCTGGACAGATATGGACGGGCTCAGCTTGTTTATGTCAGTATCATCTCAGTAGTGTCGGAAGGGATGTGGTAGCTTACAACGGCTGAATATTGGGTCCCTTACTGAGAGACGAGAATATTGCTTTGATTACAAAAATGGGACTGAATGGGAGAAAACCCACTCACTCTTGCTTTGCTTTTCACTTTCTGAAAGAAGACATTGGGAATGTCCTTTTGACCACTCATTTTGCAGGTAAGAACTGTGGAGCTCTGGGTGTGGACTCTCGTGCTGATTCTGCTGCAGGCTCTGTCACTTCACAGGATGTGCCTCTTTGAAATCTCTAAGAATTAGTTAATTAGTAGGCCTGATTTACTCTATTGCAGTCTGCAGACTGCAAGTTCCCACAGACAGAAAGTTGTACAAACAAGTACTCTGAGCTGTACACTTGATACAAAGCATGTGTCACATTGTCTGAGAGGATATAGATTTATGGCATAACAAGCATTTGAACCAAATTGACTACTTTAGCGCTCTCCTTCCATCAAACCTGCTGTGCTGCCATTATTTATTAATGTTCCCTTTGTACTAATAAGCTGCTGTGACATGACTCAGGTGCTGCAGCACAGCTGGCACGTGCTACCTGGCACACTGAGGACACTGGTCAGCAGCTGGAGAGTTAGATGGGTGTAACCCTGGGCATCCTCTGTATCTGTCTTCCCTGTGGAGAAACACCAAATCCAGTATTTTCTGTAGGAATATGCAAAAGCAGCTGATGTTGAAGGCTAGCAATTACAGTTTATACTAGTGAAAAGATGTGGGAGAACAAGTTCTTAGTGATCAGTCTCTGTTTCTAAATGGAAGTGCAATACTAATAGAAAAAGAAATACAAAGCCAAACAATCTGAATGATAGCTTTTCCTATTAGAATAGTAATGTGACATTCTGTAGCTCAGGAGCGGGCTGTAAATTCTTCCATAATATATTTTTTGTCAGTTATCTGTCTTTTCCCAGAAGAGAGGACCTCATAGAACAATGTGGACTATTCCATGTGTGAAAAAGCCATTCATTTTAACATTAAAACCCAATTTAATGCTTGAATTAACAGGCTCAATTTCAGTCTCTTTTGGTACAAAGTCTTTCCAGACCTTAATTCACTTTGGTCACACACTGAAAGAATCTCCTCCGTTTCCCCCTCCATTTTTTAAAAATGTGGTGAGCAAGCCACAAATATTTCAGTGTCCTCTCCTCTGTGTATGTAAGAACATGCTAACTTGCCTATTGTCTTCTGGCCTGTTCCTTGCACACACATTCTTTTTGGTGACATGCTGCTCTTAGAGGCTGGTTTGCTGAGTGGCAACATTCCATTCAAAAAGCACTGATGCATCCGAGTGTCTCGGTTTTCTTTCCATCAACATTACATTGTATTTGTCACCAGGGCATTTAATCTGCCATTTTGGTGTCCATTCTCCTTGGGTATAATCCAAAGTACTCAATTCACACATCCCCCTGGTTTTGAGGAATGTAGAAGCTTAGAAGCTGTCTCTGTCTTCTTTGAGTTGCAAATGATCACATAAAGTACATAGAACTTGAGTAAACTTTTAATGCTCTATTTTAAAATACTTAGTTTTCTTGTAATGCTGCTCAGAGGTTACCTGAGCATAGTCCCTACTAGTTGAGACAGTAGAGCATGAGTGTTTGATGATCTGGGAAATTAGGTCCTCTGTGCAAATAAGATTTTCTAGGCTCCACAAGGGTGTGGTAATGATCCGTCCACCATGGTTTTGAGACACTTGTGCATTTCCTGTAAGCATTGTTGCATAGTGATAGTGGCTGTAGAGGGTAGGTAGAGCTCTGAACTGGATTGAGCCTGGGGAGATCCAGCTATCCAGTACAGTGTTACCTACAGAATGTTATGTTTGAGGGGAACTTGCAAAATCACTGGCTTTGCACACTTTTGAAATAGTTAAGACTATTTTTCACATTGGGGATTTTTACTTGCAATGATAGATGTTTTCTATGTGTTTTCCCTGTGTTGAAAAACTAGGAGGAAAGCTAGCAAGGAGGACAGTTCATTAGCAGTAGACTTATTTTAAGGACAATCTTTAGTTATTTTGTGAAGAAGCCTGACTGTACAGACATAGCAACGGATTCTCATCAGCACACAGTGTTCTGCTTTGTTACAAACAAATAAGGTATATCTAAAAAAGGCATATCTAAAAAAAGAGCATACAAACAACATCAGGAACTTGGATTTTATTTTATTTCTTTTTAGCTAGGCAAGATATATTTTCAATTTCAGTGGAAATCTGTTCTACATTGTAGACACTATTACAGAGTGGTGATGTGTACAAAGGAAAGAAATACAGTGGCTTCAAATACTTTAATTTACCATCTTTATTTTTTAAATAAATAAGGCCCTGTTTGTAAAGGGTAAGATGTGCAGCTACTTAATGTACCACCAGAGGGGAAATTGGTTTGGATAAAACTAAAGAGTTCATTCAAAAGAAAAATAACATTTTATTTTATACTACTTAATCATTATCTTATTTATTAATTTGGGTATAATTTAAAGATATACAGGTTGAAATGCATTTTCCATTGTCATATTTGAATTAAAACATTTCACTAAACAACAAAAATATGTTTTGATATTTTGGAAAAAAACCCTCCTTTTTTGATACAAGCTGTTCTGTTAATTGAATTTGATCCAATTTATGAATGGTTTTGTGTTGTTGTAGAGATGGACACGACACCGAATATCAAGTTACAGTAATTCTTCTATATCCTTTATTTTACAAGCAGTGCTTTTTTATATACTCTACCATTCTACTTCTGCCCAATCCACTCTCACATCACGCGCCAGCCAGCCAATACAATTGTTGATCACGCGCTGTCCATGCTCTGGTCAAAGCCAGGATGTTTGCCAACCCTTAGAATGTTTATCACTGTGTTCACTTGTTTGCTCCGCTCTTCTCAGGACTCCCCAGTCTCTT
>VFFE01007219.1:1196499-1257788 GCA_008921705.1 Burhinus oedicnemus
TTAGAATGTTTATCACTGTGTTCACTTGTTTGCTCCGCTCTTCTCAGGACTCCCCAGTCTCTTCAAGGGTACATGGGTATCTGCTCAAGGTCAATGTTAAACTTGCATTCCGATCCCTCCGACCAGCCGAGGTCTCCCACAGTTTTGGTCTCCCAGAAGGTCCATATTATATCCCATTTACTTAAGAAAAAAAGCCAAAACAAACAACCCGGCAGCAACAAACTACGGTAACCACACAAAACAATAACTTTCATCCTAGTCATTTGTTAGTAACATTATTGGGGGAATCTAAAAGTGTGTATACCTATGAATGCAAATATATATGCCATTCTACCTGTAAAAAGTAAGATGCATACCAATTTTATCTAGATTAATAGACTGCAGTTGTTCAGGATTACTGGGTCACATATTCTATTGTTTTATAAACCGTGGACCTTAGAATGTACTCTAGTACATTTTCTATGCTGTATTGTGCAGAAAACATGTATTTTGTCTGAAACATTTTTTCCTGAAAGGCCTTCAGCATATTTTAAAAATTCCAAAATATTTTAAGAATTCCATTAGAAGAGTTGACTTTATCATTTGAGTGTGTATGTAGTTACATGTTGCATCATTATTATATATACTCATTTATGTCGTATGTAGTAAAATTATGGTGATTATGCACAAATTGCTAAGCGGATTGCAGAGCACAGAAAACCAAGTCAACAACAGAAAAGCAACTAGAAAAGTCCAGTGTGCCTGTGCATACTTTGTTCTGGCTTATAACGCCCAAAATGAACTGGCTGCCTACCACTGTTCTATCAATCGAAGTAGCACACTTCAGATAGTTCCAGACTTTCAAACTGCCATCTGTTAAGACATAATCATAAGCCCACTGACAAGTGTTTGTCAGAAAGCACTTCATGCTAATTGATCTCTTTTCCGACACACTTTAGCAGCTAATTTTTAAGACCCAAGAGCCATCATTAGTACACATTAGTTGTCAAGAGAACAACACAGCTGTCCTTTGGAAAAAAGAACCTAAAGTACTTGAACTATCACAAAATTATAGGAGAATTGCTTTTAAACAGCCATGTTCAAAATTTTAACTGAAACGAAAGGAAGCATTGATCAAAACAAGATATCCCATCACCAACAGCTGCATTCTTTTGCATCATTAGTAAATTTAATTTTGTTTTGTTAACAGTGAATGAAGAGGTGCAATGATCATGCGAAATCACTAGTGCAAGCGATTTTCATTCTTTTCAAGCATGCCTTCTTCCTGACATAATTATGCCTAATGATTTGTTGCGTTCTGCATCTGCAGTAATCATGATTTCATCCTTATCTTTAATCACTGCATCTTTGCTATTCTTTCAAAGATGTGGTCAGCAGCTCTAGAGGGGCAGAAAGTTACGGGGCCAGTGATGGCAACGATGCCTATTCTTACTAATGCCAATGAAAATTTTGACAGTAATAGGGCAAAATACAGCATTCACTCCGTTATACCATGTTAAATGCCTGATAAATAAATCTCACAGCGTTAGTCGTAAAGCTGAAGCCTGTTTACAATTTCCATTTTTGCCCAAAGTCTCTATTTATTCCCATCAACACTCAATTTCAATTTTAACATCTGTCAGAAAATCTGCCTGACTATTGTTTGTCTCCAAAGAAAGAAAAAAATTGTTATGGGCTGTGTTCCTGTTGTATCTCTACAGTCAGTTGAGGAACACCTTGTGTAAGGCTTGGTCTATTCTTCTGGGGCTCTTGACAACTTTGAAACATCTGAAAAAGGACTGCTCTTTTCAGACTTTCCTCCAGAGAGCTGAGTATCTGGAGAAGGGGCCTACCCAATACTAAGGGACCACTTTTGTTGTAGATGAGTCCTAGTCAAGTAATCTGCATAGACTTGAATTTTCCATCATTATGTAGATTCCTTCAGTAAGTCAATATCTAGATTGAATGTTCCCTGAGGTGAAAGCATGGCTGAGAGGCAGATATGTCTCAATATATGTGAAATAATAAAAAAAAAAAAAAAGAAAAACCCACCTAAATTAGATCAGTCCTCAGTTGGACCCAATTCTAATCCTACTTGAAGCACCTTGCCTGCTCTTTAGTGGAACTTGAAAACATGTGGAGGAGTGAGTAAAAACAGAAGTGCAGTATCCTCTTTAATGAGCAAAAAGGCTAAAGTCTGTTTTACTAACAACCTGTTGATAAGAGGAGCAGAAGTTCAGTTTGCAAGGTCAGTCAGCTGAAACTTGCATTTCTGAAAATTAAGGAGTTAGCAATACCAAGCATGTTTGTGGTTAAAAGAAACTCAATGCTCAGCAGGCAAAGTAGTAAGAATCTTGGAAGCTGTTACGGTGAATTGCAAGAAAAGAAGGGTCTATAAACAGGAAAATCCAAATAAGCAATGCCGTTATTGGGATTTTAAAACATAAGGTCACTGTTAGATCAATTCTAAGGCGAGCCACTACATTCCTGAAGGAGCCAATATTGAGAAGATTCTGAAAACTACTCAAATCACACTAGACAAAACACTTAAGAACACATCCTCTGTTAATAAAGAGAGAAGCAGTGACGCAAGCAGGTGATTCCCAGCTCTAATTTTTCTGACTTCTGGAAGTCACATATATTGGTCTCAGTGATATGGCTCCATCTTCGATAAATGTATACATTTGGATGAGGAGATAATTCATATATGAAGCTCCAACATAGTTCATAAAAAATAAATGGATTTGACTTTTTGAGGCAATGAAATTATACAGATTTTCAAAAGTTTAATTGCTTTTCTGGTTAGATTCAATTTATTTAGGTTTACAATGGTTTAAGTTTATACAGCTATAAAAGGAGGTCTAAAGACTGATGAAATACCTGTGAGAGCATCAGTTATAGCTAATAACCCAACTAATTAACAGCAATCTACAGTTATGTGACACTATTCATCCCAGACATAAAAGTGGTTTGCAAATGAATTAATGAAACATACACAGTAAAAAATATTATCTGCGTTTTATAGTGGGCAAATGGAGGCCTAGAGAGACTAAAGTGATTGCCATGGCAACAAAGAAAGTTTGTGTCAAGATGAGGAAAAGTCCACAGAAATTTTTTTTCAGTCTTATGTAGCAGTCTCTTTTTAAATTTTTTCTTTTTTGGTCTTTTGTGCATATTTGTTGATTCTTTCCCATCACTATCACATCTCTGCTGGCTTGCCTCAACTGCTTATTCCACACATTTGATAGACATTTTCCGATTTGCAAGCCTTATATTAACTAACAATTTTTTTCATTACAGGTAATAAAATACTTTGATCTTTTGATTCTATTTGTATTTTGATGTTGCCTTGTAATGAGACATGACAAAGAAGATACTATTTTAAGACATCTTAAAGCAGAAATAGCCTGTGCTCTCAACTGAGATATATGTAAGTCCACTAAAGAGAACTAACAAGGGTTTTATCTTCCAGCAGCAAATTAGAATTAAGATATTTTTTCTTTAGGAACACTGGGTAAAACACTCTGCTAGTTTTCTTCAGGTTTTTAACTTTGGAATCAAATTTTCAATTCGCATGAACAGACATTGCTCCAGTGAAAGCAGTGGCACATAATGAAGTTCTGGTCCAGAGTAACCAAGTAAGTTTGTTATCCTACATACATTTCTGTAGATGAGTGTTTTTTCTTCATAAGCCCACCTATAAAAGGAAGAGCTATCATGACCCTGTGAACTGCGTGCTCTTGTCTTTAATAACTGGCAGTCATCAGACTTGCACTGTGGAGAGCTGAAGCAACAGCTCAACATAATTTTACACCGCAGTAATTTTCCATTGCACATCAGTCCTGCTCCACAAGAGGTTGTAGGCTGCCTTGCGTATGCCAGCTTCAGCAGCCCTTCTGGCTCGCTGCTTCTCTTAGCCAGGGGTGTGGGTTACCACCAGGCTTTGAGCCAGCACAGTCTTATTGCTGCCTAGTTGGCACCTGCATTGGAGGTACTGTAATTCAACTGCTTGTGATGTGCTTGTTGTCAGGACACCAAGACTGGCCAAATCCCACATGTGGGATCTGTCTTACCATTGTGTTCCTTCAGTTAAAACTAGTGAAATACCAAAAGAAAATTATCTTTTAGTACCAGGACACTAGTTCCACTCTGCATTTCCTTAGATGCATTTGCATTAAATTCTGTAAAGCAATTAATGGCCTTCTGTGATTTAAAAACTATACTTCACTTCTTGAGTGAAGGTCTATTTCAGATTTCAAAAGTCAGAGTTCTGCATACTAGTGCTCTTCACTGTTTTAAGATTTCAAGGGAAAGGCAGCTGAGCAAATGTATTTGGGGCTTAAGATAAGGCTAGGGGTTTTAGAAGCCCCTAGGTGACTGAAGTGCACAGGAGCAATAGCAATGAGATTTCATTCGAAAGTGTGAAAGCTGAGTACAGAGTGAGGGCAACCACTTTCCTTTCCTCCCTTCGAACTCGGGAGTGTTAATGTTCCATGTAAAGTCTTGCCAGTCCTCTGCACTTCACACAAACCTGGTCGCTCTTACTCAAGAAAAAAATAAGCTTGGAGAAAAGTGCAAAGAAGGGCAACTAGTGAGATGAGGGGAATGGAGAGCCTGCTGTGCAAAAGCACAGAGAGATTGTGACTTACCAAAAGAGGCTCAGGAAAGCGCTAATTCACGCTCAGGAGTAAATTGGGTGCATAAACATTGTAGAAAGGAAAAGAACTGTTTAAGCCCAAGAAAATAACTGATGGTCTGCATTGTACATTCACATTCAAGCTGGGAAGTGGAAGGTTTCCAACAATAAGAAGAGTGAGTTTCTATTTCCAGTATGAGGGGAAAGAAACCAACTGCGGTGGAGATTTTTGAACACACCAGAGTGTTCACACAATGGAGGATCAGTCCACGACTTGGTTGCCTGCTGCAGCAATCCCTGCCGGGACTGTGTTTCTTTGACGTAAAACAGCTCTGTTACAAAGATTGAGGATAATTAACTGAACGTTGTGGAAGTGTCTTACAGAACACATTCTGCCGCCAGCTATGCTGAAAACTGAACAAATGAAGCTAAATGGATTGTTCTGTTCACAACGTTGTGCCAGTGTTTCACTTAGGTCTGAAAAAACTTACCTTCCCATTGTGAGCCCTGAATTCATTGTATCTATTGAGAGAAAAAAAATCTAAACATTTAAATAATATGGGAACCTACATACCCATAACTTTACGGTTATATAGTTATTACAGTTATACAGTTACTCTATGCATAAAGGCAAGACTGTGGGCCTAATGTTATATAAATAAATATGTAATAGTGGAGATTTAACAACAGATAGCTAAAATATATAACAGAATGAGGTTTTTTGCTTGTTCTTCACTTGCCACCCTTTTTCTCTCCTTTTATATCCACCTCATGCTTTTTATTGAATGCTTTATTTAGCTCCTGTGTCCAGGAAAAAAGCTTGTTCACGTGCCCCTGTAGTCACAAAAACTTTTTCTGAATTTTTGAGACTTACTTTGGCTTCTCATGTATCTTCCAGGCTATCTTTGGCATTTTGTTTTTCCTCCCTTTTATTTGCCTTTCTCATTTTTCTTCTCCTGTTGTGTTTGCTATTTCTGTCCTTTTATGCTGATAGTCTCTTTTCGTTCTAGCTGTTGAAAAAAGTGCAAGACAAGGAACATCCCACCAGGGTAATGACCTTCTGCATCTTGGTGGAATATCCCTTTTCCAGTACTTTCCTTTCCAAATATTCTCTTCCTTCCCATTCCTATTATGAAAGATCTTACCGCTTTTCCTCCATTATCTTTCCTCTCTGTCACACTATTTTTTACTGTTTTTTTTACTTTTTGATCATTACTCTACTCCTCCTGACTCAGTGTGCAGCCTGAATACAATTTTGCTACTATGTGTTGCTGAGGCTGGATTCAAAACCCTTATGCATTCAGTGAAGTTTCCTTCATATCAGGCATTTTTCTGTGTGAACAGACGTGTTGCCTACTGCAGAATCTCAGTGCTGTGGCTTTATAGCAAAGAATTTATGTGAGTAACTCTGTCACTTTAAATACGGGGGATCGCGTTTCAAATATAGTACCATGTCCAATGGTATTGCAGGTTTAGTATGGACAAACCCCCAATTATTAATTACTTAAAACTTACCAATTTATAGACACTTCATGTATAAACACACTCCGCTTTGAAGGCTGACTTTACCAAAAAGATAAGCTTTTGGGGGAGATTTAGATGTTTTAGTGTAATTTTGTAACTAATTATGATAGATGAAAACTAAATGAGTATGGTTAAATGTGCATGCCCGGTATAATGGTTAAATGCTGAGAGCATATGGCAGAAAAGTTTCGGCGACTAAGATACTCTCTTTTCTTCTGGGGTTATGATGGGCAAGGGTTGATTTCGGTGGACCTGTGGCCACTCAGATTCGTGTAATGTAGGGATGAGTAGGGCTCTTGCTTTTCTCTGAATGTGTAAACTGCTGTAGGCACTGCGCTGCTGCTGCAAAAGCAATTAATGTTTGGAAAGTAAACATGAAATAACTAAGCTGGCAGCTGTTTAATCACGTTTTTTGTTAGAAATCTAAGGCAGCCCCCTCGTGGCCATTTATGTTTTGAAGCAATTGTTTCAAAAAAACATTTAAAAATAGCCATTGTTTGGAGGAGAAATAAATGCTTCCTGATTTAAAATTTCTGCTGTGTACTGTTACACTTGTTGAGGGTGCTGATAACACCAACAACCTCTGGTGCTAATAATACAGGTCAAAACCAGTTTTTGTGTGGTGTTGATCTGTGAAGGGATTGAATTGCCAGGAGCAGCTCTCTAAAGCCTGGCCTGCGGTGGTGATCCCACACACCTGCCTGCAGCGCTGGCGGAGGTACGATACATACAGAGTCTGTGCTGTCCCACATCTGCCTGGCTGCCTTCTGCCACAGGACACTCATCCTCTGTTTCTTTTGCAGTGCATTGCACAGAGGGCTGCATACGCTTCCTGGAGCATCTTGAATTTTCCTTTCTTTCTTTAGTTCCTGCCTGTCCCCAGACCCTGCAATGACCTGCAGTCACCCCGTCTTTGCTAAATATCTACTCAGTTAAATATTAATGTCTTCCAACTGCTTAGCTCAACCTTACATCGTTTTGACTTTAATCCTTCTTGGCACTTGTGTAACAGAGCTCAAAACACTAACAGTGGTTTCAAGAGGAGAGCTGGGTCGTGAAACAGATTGCCACGACATGTCACAACAGAAATGAGAGATGCTCATGCTAAGGTGGCTGAGACACAAAGTCGAAAGCACCGAGAAATTCAGAGGGAAAAAACCTGTCCCTTAAATTTTGATCAGGTGCCTTTTGTGTAGCAACCAGTCAGAGCTAAAAGCAAGGCATGTCTTCCTGCAGTTATGTGAAGAAGTCCTTCAGTGAATTGCGGTTTGGGGTTTTTGGGGTGGGTTTGTTTTTTTTTTTTTTTTTTGGTGGTGTTGGTGAAGGAATTGTTTTGGGTTTTTTACATTTCTGCGGCCGTGCTTGGCTGGTCCTTCTCTCAGTGCGCTGCGGAAATCCCCCTCCGTAGGGGCAGAAACACCTCTGGAAACAAAGCTCTGCTTTGGAGAGGCGCTGCCCATCCTCGCCGGCGCTTCTGGCTTTTGTCTCGTAAGAACGGACCCATTTTATGGGTTGGGTTGTGACCGACAGGCGGAAGCTTTTAAGCATTCTTTTCCGTTTCCGACCGTTCCCGCTGCCACCCTGCTCCAGAGGGAGCCCGGCCAGCCTTCTGGAAAACGGCAGTGTACCGGTCACGGTCACCCCGCCGCCGGGCACAGCTGCGGGTAACGGGAACGCCCGGCGGGGCAGCGCCGGAGCCCCTCGACCAGCCATAGGCGCGACACGCGGGGAGGCGCCGGCGGGCTCTGCCGCCGCCCGCCCGCCCGCCGCGGCCCCGCCGCGGCCCCGCCGCGGCCCCGCCGCGCAACGGCCCCGCCCGCCCGCGGCCGCCGCTAGCCAATCAGGGCGGCCGGTGCCGGTGCCGGTTAGCTGCCGGGGAAGTTTGAAATTTCAGCGGGCGGAGCCGCGCGGGGCGAGCGGCATGGCTGAACCGGCGCTGCCGGAGCGCGCAGAGGCGGCGGGACCGCGGGGGGAAAGCCAGGCCCTGCTGCCGGCCGTGGGCAGCGCTGGCCCGCAGGAGCGCGCCGAGGAGTCGAAGCCAGGTAGGGGTTCCCTGTCCCGGGCGGCCGGCCCGCGGGGAGGAAGGGTTGCCCCGGTTCCGCCGCCGCCCTCTTCCCCGCCTGCCGAGCCGGGGAGCCGCTGAGGGGCCAGCGCAGGGCCAGGGTGTGTCGGCGGGGGCAGAAGCCGCCCGTGGGGCTGCGGCCGTCCCGCCTCGGAAAGCGAGAGGCGAGCCGCGGTAAGGCCGCTGGCACCGTCCGCCCCGCTCGAGGGCGGTGCGGGCAGGGACGTGCGGTTTGCCCGGGGCGGCTCCGCAGCTGCGGAAGCGACGTTGGAGGCTGCGGGGGTGAGGGGCTGCGAAATCAGACCGGGCTGCTCAGAGCTGCTCCGGCCGGGGCTCGAATACCTGCACGGACAGAGATTGCGCGACCTCTCCGGGCAACCGGAGGGCTTGGCAGCCCTTACGGGGAAAACGTTTCTTGTATCCAGTCCAGCGCAGGCGCCGCTACGGAGGCTGCGGTGCCCGGGGCCGTCCCCAGGCAGCGGCTCGGCGCTCCCCGGTTCGTGAGGCTGCTGGTGCGTGGGGTGGGACCGGCTAGAAATGGTGCCCTGCGAGGGGACGTAGGGATGTCTTTGGAAATAAACACAGTAAAGTAAACTTTTTTTTTTCCTTTTGATTATGATCGCACCGCGTGTGTCTCGGCTGCGTACGGCAGGCATCTAAATCAGCGTTCGGGAACGTGTACGTGTTTGAAACACTGACGGGGAAACGCTTTCCCTGCCCTCTGCCTTAGTAGCACAATATTGGAGTATTGGTGCTTTTAGTATCTATTGAGTGTCACTGCTCAGTGCCAGGTCGTTATTGATATGTGATTATACGCTTGCAGTTTATAAACAAAGAGCAAGGTAAATTAAATGGCTTGTTCTGGAATTCATAGTATGGATTGTACAGTATATTGCTGTCATAGTTGCTGGATTTGACTATGAGTGTGTAGGGAAAAAAATTTCTATTCATAGTGTGCATGTAACAGAGCTACAGTTTTACAGGAATCTTTTCAAATATTTCATAAATCATACTTGATAATTGAAACCACCATTTCATTTATTTACACGTTATTAGAGTGGTTCTGCTACAAAGAAAAGATGGATAGGCTAAGCACTTGTAATTGGCTCATACACTGGTGCTGATTTTTGTTTTGTGAATCAAGTTATGGACAATGAGGGTGTCTTGAGCTGTTACATTAATGAAAAGGAGGAAAAAAAAAACAACCGACCTGTATCATCACTCTCGGTTTACTGCAGACATCTCTAGGATGACCAGGCCTGTGAGATACTCTAAGCCCAACAGTGACTGCGTTCACTGAGTTTGTAGCGAGAACACACGTGGAGGCACTTTTTTGAAGACTTCTAAAGGGGTGTTATCATTGCATCGAGGCCTTCAAAGTAAAGGTTCAGCCAATGTCCATTTAAGCGGGCTAAAAACTACAATGCTGTGTTCCTTCTATATAACTATGTTGCTTGGGATTTCCATGCAGACTTCAGATGTGGACACTTTGTTACTTGTTATTTTATTAAAATACAAAAAGAATTTTTTTACTGAAGAACAGGAAAAGACATAAGAGAAGGAAAGGGTAACTGTGAAAATGCATCTTTAGCTGACACTAGTATCTGCAGTTTTATCAAACATCTTACTTATATTTTGCTCTTTGTGCAGAGTAATTCTGTGTATTATTTTAGATCAGTTGTGTGTGATATCAGCTGACTTTATATATGTTTGAAAATCATTTGAATTATTGCTTGATATCATGTCTGGGTGATGTAGGCAGTGTACTAACAAGGCATAATATGTATAGAAATGGGTAATGTATTACCTGAAGCATTTTAGATCTTACATATAGAACAAAGTAAATTGGCGTGTAACTGCAGCTACGGGCAGGTGGCAACAAAGAGGGAGATCCTCTTTTGGCACAGGGTAAGTACTCTGAAGAAGAGAGCAAGTGACCAAGTTAGATAGTCACTTGACCAAGCATAATTAAAATGTGTTGTAGAAAGCAGGGTCATGATAGATCTTGGGCTGAACAGGAATTCTTTGGGAATAGAGGAGTTAGAGATGATTGCATTGAACTGACTAGTTTGTGGGGTTTGCTTTGTTCCCGCTCCTCTCCCCAGATCTGCTCCAGGAAGACGATGACTCCTGTAGTGATTATGGCAGTCGTGACAAACCAGGGACCGCTTTAGGAAGGACTGTGCCAGATGGGAATGTGCTTTTTCCAGATACTTTTCACACCGATCACCTTTTGTTTTACGAGCGATTTAAAGCTTACCAGGATTACATCTTGGGTGAGTAATTTCTTAGCAGAAAAAGAACATGCAGTCAGGTTTCTTATAGTGACTGTTTAAATGGTCCAGTTTAAATGGAGTCAATTTCATGTTAAACTGTGAGATGCTCTTAATAATGGCGACTAGAAAAGATGTAGTGTACTGCCATCACTTATGCTGTAACCTCAGGTGCTCTAGCTGGTGGACCAGGAGGCAATGGTTTTAATATAAGTAAATAGAATCTGGATGATTGAAAGGAAAAGGTGCTCATACCAGATTCTGTGCCTTGTTTTAACTGATCTTGCTAGAACTTTTTCGTGTGTAGTAAGACTGTTTAAGATAAGGCGTAGGTTAGCTGTTTAATACTGCTGGCGCTGAAATCTTCAGTACCTGGAAGGTTGAATACTGAATCACTTCTTCCAGAGAGGCACAAAACAGATGACTCTTCAGCTGTCTAAGTACTGAGAGAGACAGCAAAAATTCTGGCAGTTATAAGCAAAAGTCAATGAAGTTCAACTTCAGATGCGGTAGAGGAACATTTCAACTGTGTTGACTTCACTTTTCCAATGAGCTGGAGGACTTTTCTTGCTTAAGTATACTGTCTTCAATTTCTTTTTAGCTGACTGTAAAGCTTCTGAGGTGAAAGAATTCACAGCCGAGTACCTGGAGAAGGTCCTTGAACCATCTGGATGGCAGGCAGTCTGGCGCACTAATGTGTTTGAGGTCCTTGTTGAGGTAAGTGGAATGCAGTTGTTCAGGCATTTGTCTCCAATTTACATCATTTATGACTGTAACAGGTCATTTATCTATGAAGTTAACGAGCTGGTAGGAGACAGTAACGTTTTCATATCTAGCCATCACTGGCAATTAAAGTATTAGGAATTTCTTTCAAAAGAAGCCTTGTTCTGAAACACTGTGTGTCTGGTGCACTGGTGTGCTTCCTTCACCCAGAACCGTGGGGTTGGAGTCTGTGATGTGATACCTGCATGAGAGGCTGTCATTGCAGTGAGGCACAACTACTCAGAACCAGCTCTTTAGGGCTACAGCACGTATTACAACTTTGGAAAGCCATGCACTAGGTAGACTTTCTACTTTTGGCTTTATTTAATTTTTCACCCTTGGGATTTGCCTGTCTACCATTTAAAAATTCTTCTGTTGAATTAAAGCATTGTCAGTGAGGCAGGTGAATTTCATTTTCTCTGACACGCCCATAAAATGGTGTTAATATCTTGAAAATGAGAGATTTGGTTCCATTCTGTTGATACTGTCAGCCTGGTGTCTGTGGTATTTTGGACCACAACAACAAACAAACAAACAAACAAAAAAATCCAACCCCAAAACAAAAACCAAAGCACTGAGTATTATGAGGGATTTGAATGAGGTTTTGAATGTGGAAAAGGCTCTATGTGCATGGTTCTGAGAAGCCTAATTCTGGGGTTGTCACTTCAGCTGAATAGATTGCCTTCGCTGTACTATGCAATGTGCGTTGGTTTGTGTGGGTCAGCTGGCACTTGCAGTATGGCCTGCTCAATTATGCGTTTCATGTTAGCCTTCCTCAGCTGTATCTAAGGTTCCGCCTAGAGAAATCTTAAGAACTGTTTGTTCCAACAGGTTGTTGATGTGGAGTACTCAGCTCTGAAAGCAGTTGTGCAGCTCAGTGAGCCTTTTCTGTGCGAGTCACGGGTTAGCACCTTTACCTTGGAGTGCATGCAGGAACTCTTGGAGCTGAAGGAGCGTCAGATACCACTGCAGGAGCTGTGGGTTGTATATGATGAGTCGGGAGAGTTTGATCAGACAGCACTAGCTGTAGAGCATGTCAGGTAAGAAAATGCTCAAGGTTTAATTTTTGTCTTGAACAACTGCACTCTGGTCATATCCAGTGGGTGGTGCCCCAAGTTCTTGTGGTCATGCTGGCAGTTCCACAAGCCAAGCTTTCCAAAGTAAATCTGATAACTGCTGCTATGAGGAGACTGGTCACAAAGAAAACCTATGGTGTCCTCTGAAGCTACAAGTAATCACACAATCATGAGGTACGTTTAGCTGCAGCTTATTGTCTGCTTTCTGTGTCAAAAGGGAGGGGGGGTGCCTGTGTTGCTTTCCCTCTCTTCTCCACCCCACATTTCCTTAGGCTGTATCATGTTGCTGGCTCTAGTGCAGTGTTCCTTTCTCTTCTTAACGTTTTGGTGGATTTTTTTTTTCCTTTTCCCCTCATTCTTCTTTTTTTCTGCATTTTGCCTCCTCCCCTAAATTTGCTTTTTCTTCTTCAGGTGTCTGTTTGCATCTTACTACTTCTATTTTCTTTTTCTTGATCATCTCCCTGTGTCTCTTTTCCATCTCCTTTGCTTTCATGTACTAGATGCTGTTTGAACGCCGTCTACAAATAGGCAGTAGGACTGGATGAAGAGCTGAAATAGGAGGAATGATCTTCCTGTCTAGAGAATGGGCTGTATTTACAAAGTGGTTGGTGCGGGAGGAAAAAGAGAGAGACTCACTCTGTTGAGCATTGCTCAGTAGTAGAGATCTAAGCTTGAATGATGGAGGTGACAAACTCATTATGGAAAAGAAAGCTTAGCTGAAGGATGCCTGGCCAAAACCAAGCAACTGAAAAGTCCTAGGATCTTGAGCGTAAGTCTTGTTTTCAAATCCAGCTTGTAGCTGTTCAGTCCCTTTTGATGAAAGGCAGTGGGACTCAGGCTGTTATGAATTTTGAACTTGGAAAAATAAAACTTTCTGCAGCTAAACAACAGACAAGAAAGATAACTTCTGTGTATACTAAATAGTTTACAGGATGGTAATGTGGAACTGGAGAGAGGTGTTGCTTTGAGATGAATTCTCAAATTGATTACGTTTGTGTTTCCAGTGCTGTTGTCTCTGCTCAGGTAAATGTGGCCTCCTTTGTCTGTTTAAACACTTGCTTTGATTCAAAAGGTTCTTCTACCAGTGCATTTGGAGGACCTGGGACGAGGAGGAGGAAGATGATTTTGATTACTTTGTGCGATGTGTTGAGCCTCGACTGAGATTGTAAGTGGTATTGAGATTGTAAGTGAACCTTTGATATTATTAGGGCGTAACCACAAGAAAGGGTTATAGTGAGAATAGTGACAGACAAAGAGATTTCAAAGAAAACTGTTCACTAGTAAATCAAAGCAAGTTTGTTCTGGCAGCATTCACTGTCTGATGCTCAAAATTTTGTAGGGGAAGACGGGGTGACTGAGGTTGCCACTTGATTTCTGAACCCAGTTTTTCCCTGTAATCCTTGACCTCCCATCAGATGGCGCTCCAAATCCAGCTATAGCCTCCTTCAAATTGCAGGCGTAGGAATTGCAATCCCAATTAAAGCTAGCGTGGGATGCTCTGATACCTCTGGGCATAGAATAAGAACCAGAATGGAACTGAACGTAAACAAAAACTTGTAAATTGGTCATGCTGGAGGAGGAATGTCTGTATTTCTTTCCCTAGTGGGATTAGTCAGCATTAGGTTTTCTGAAGGAAGGTGGGTTTTTAACGCTATCCAGCCATACGGAACTGAAGCGGTGTACAAGGACGCAATCTGGTTATATTTTTGAGGGTGCTAAATAACGAAAGCACACCATAAAACCTACCTAGAATGAATAATTGAAAAGTGATTTTTACTGTAGGTTTTCCTCTGAGAGTTGACGTAGTATCTGTTCATTATGTCTTTCATGAGAGGTACTTTGCAATTCCTTTTCTTTACTTATTATAGCTTAGCATCATGAGTATCTGGGAGTTTGTCATTCAGATCCAGGTTTGATGCTGCTATGATGCTGGGGAACTACATCAGTGAATATTTATAACCTACCCTGAAATGCTATTTAGAATACAGCGCTACATGGGCTAGAATATAGCATACAGCGTGTGCTTTACAAAGAAAATTAGTGTCCTTACCCACACTAGAAAGGTGGCTGCAAGCCTCTCATTCAAACAGGACACAATGTGACATTTGAGGACTCTGGGTTGGAAGGGACCTCTGGAGATCATGTAGTCCAACCCCCTGCCAGAGCAGGGTCACCTTGAGCAGGTTGCACAGGATGGCATCCAGGTGGGTTTTGAATGTCTCCAGGGTCAGAGACTCCACCACCTCCCTGGGCAGCCTGTCATACAAGTTAGGAGGAAGTGTTATATATGAAAACTCTATGTGTTTCTGAAATGTTTATACTTGTAGGCTCCAGGAAATGGCTATTCTGGTGCTGAGTTTTTTTAGCCTTATGGAGACTTTGCATGGAATGAAAACAAAATGCAATGATGTGCCATGGGATAGTGTTTTTATTTTTTTTAACACTGTGCATGGCCTTACAGCCATTTTAGTGAGAATCCAAAATACTTAAACAATGTCTTCAAGCAGAAAAGTAAATGTTATGTTTTCTTATTTTCCCGTACCATGCTTGATACAAAGCCTGTCCTCCAAGCTACACTGATGTTGGTGCTATCCTCTGTTGTGATCTAAGCATGGATCTGTCAGCTCAGAAATAATATTGGTCTTCAATACGTGGAAACATATGATGCTTTAAACTTTTCAGAACTCTGGTGTGCACTGTTTTAGTGAGAAGAGACAGTATCTTTACACTGCACATTAGGTTGTACTAGTGTTCCGAGGCAAGTAAAGCTGTATGAACTGTTAACTAAAGCCTGAAAACAAGTTAGTTTTATGCACTTTCACAATGATCAGCTCTAAAATGTAGAGTATGCCTTTCAGGGCCAAGTTAGGTCCAGCCTTCAGTTTCTTTTCTTCCTCCTTTTATATTGCTATAAATTCTTCTGCTGTTAATCATACCGCATTGACTTACTCTGTTGCCTCTGATAACCCCATTGCCAAAATTTTGTGAGGTTTTTTTGTGTTTCTGTACACCCTATTTATCAGAACTGCATAGATAGTGACTGCTCTGACTACAGATTTTCTTGCTCTTTGAAGTATGCTTTAAGCACACCCTTTAAAGGGCTTCTGAAAGTTGAGGGAACATCTTTCCCCTTACTTCATGTAGCCTCTTGAATAGAGGTATTTATGCAGTGTGCCACTGGTTCTCTACAAAAATGGTGTGAGATAATTAAATCTTGTTTTATTTATAGCATTAATTGCTGTCCAGCTTTTTTGTAGTGACCATGATTAGTCTTACATGATTGGCCCTGGAGTTCTTGGCACTGTCTAGCTGGCAGATGTCCTCATCTTTCTGACTTGGGCAATGCAACTTTGGGCCAGCATTTTCTGGCCTGCGATTTAATTTGTAGAGGATACTCTTGGGATGGTGCAAAATTTACCGTGCAGTGCCTTCACATCTTCATCTGGTGCCGACAGTGATTCTTCCTTATTCATTCTGTGTTTTTGTCCAGGTAGTTGTTTAGATCATTGCTAATAGAGACTTCACATTGTGGGATTTTTCTTCTATTTCAGACAGGATTTTCTCAGTTTTTCTAATAAATGCTTAAAAATAGGCTAATTTTTAGATCTAATTATCTTCTAAATTCTTACTATTTTTTATAGTGCTGCTTATGCCTTTGTTTCAGAGTGAGTTTCTGGTAATTGTGTATAATCTTTCAAGGTCGATGGGCAACCATTTAGAAAGTAATATGTTTGTGTCCAGATTTTTGGTTTTGCTGCTTTCAAAAATTTTGAGCAGCGTTAATATACACTGCAGAAAATCTTGACTAAAGTACTGCTGCAGAACTCCTCAGGTTCTGTCTGGGTTTGTATTTGATCTTTCAAAATTGTTAATGCAAAATATACTGACCTCTTGCTCTGAATTGCAGGCATTATGACATCCTTGAACACCGTGTGCCTTCTGGGCTTGTAGCTGATTACCAGAACTTGTTGTCTCAATGTGAAGAGCTTTACAGGAAGTTTTTAGATGTGAGGAACAGCATATCAAGCAGTGATTCGGACTCAGAAGTAGAAAATGTCTCCATGGTGGAAGGATTAAAATTGTATGAGAAAATAGAGCACTTAAAACAAAAGCTAAAACTAATTGAGAATCCTCTGCTGAGGTACTTGGTGGGTTTCTGCAAGGAGGAGGGCCATATGGGAAAATATACATGGATGTTCCTTACTGAAGAAAGAACTGATGGCTTTGTTGTCTTTGTTTTAGGTATGTGTTTGGTTACCAAAAATACAGTGGTCTCCAAGCTAAAGGACTGAGACCAACGGGTACCAAGATCACTCATGTTGTATCCTCAACCATGATGGCAAGTCTGCTGCAGTCATTGATAAGGGACAAACTTTGCCCTGAATCTTATGGTGAAGAACTAGAAATACAGGTACAGGAACAGGAATTGTCTGTCTACTAATACTTTTTTCTCTTCAAGAAACAATGTGGAAGACTAAGTTAATTTATCATGCGCAAGATACTACATTTGCACAGTGTTATTTTTTTGTCAGTCCAAAAAAAGCACTATAACTGAAACAATAATTGATAAGACTGGATGATACAAATAACTTCTTTTAATTCATTTGTGTCTGTTAAGCAGAAACTATACAAGCAGTTTCCTTCCTATGTGTAGGACATAATGAGATAAACCTTCTGTAACAATTCTATAATGAAACATGGTAAGCTACTTATATTTAGTTTTGGAATACCTATGTCTTTTGATGCTACTGATAATGATCTAGAGTTTGAAGAAGGAAATGTCATTCTGTTGCTTTAGTTCTGTGTAGGAGATATATTTATTTTAGAGCAGTTATGTTTAGTTTTAGTGAATTCAGACAAGACTTACCACTTCAGCAGTTAAGAACAGTCTGGATTCCTTGGGCTCAAATTAAATTGCTTGCTGGATTCTGATCGAGTTCATGAATTACAGATGGGCAAAATGGAGCCACAGGGAAAGTCCTGGATTAACTTCTGGGCTAAAAATCAGATTTTCTGACTTGGCAATTGAAAAATGCTCTCACTATACTTATGCTGGAATTTGCTGGGAAGAAATAAATGTGCAATTTTTCTGTACTATTTGTTATCCTTCAATACAGAATTCCCCAGTAATATTTGTGAAGGATATCAGCCTGCCTTCTTTGGGCAAGAAAAAAGACCATGTGGACCCCATATTTGCCACTGCAATATATAAACTCTACTTTGGGGTGACTTGCACCAGGAGCAAAGGGTTACATTAGTGTTCAGACCAGCTCAAATCTACTTGCTGAGTTGTTTGTAGTTTTTATTTTCTTTACCTTCTGTCATCTATTTCTTCAGTAATTCATGGCAAGTCACTTCAGGCACAATTCAAATGTTGGCCTGGAACCAAGGCCATATTGAGGTTTGCTTTCTGGTGCATATGCTCTTCAATCTGTCTCTCTGCCCCAGTTTTCTCATGGGGGAATGGACATGACACAAACGTCAAAGGAATGTTTTAAAGCTGTTTTTGTCCAGAGTGTGCTATGATTCTTGAATTCAAAGTAGAAATTGTGTATTAGTGGTGCCACTAAAAAGGGTTTCTTCTAAGCAAAAGCAGCAACATTTAATTGAAAAGCAAGCTTTAAGGGCATAAATGCATCCATTTTTATAGCATTCTTCAGGAGCTGATTATATTGTTTGTCTTTTACAGTTTCATAATGATCCACTGGCAGCTGTAAATGCCTGTTATGAAGGAGACACAGTCATCATCTGTCCTGGTCATTATGTTGTAGATGGCGTGTTCTGCATTGCTGATTCAGTTGAACTAGAAGGTAGAAGGTTTGCTAGCATAAAGGTCCTTAAAACAAAGTAAACTGAGTGTCTTAAACTAGCTCTGCATAAGGATTTACTTTTTGCAGAGTTTGGCAGGAGCATTTGCTTTTTTTTTTTTTTTTTCCAAAGGGTTCCTATTTCTGCTCGTAGAGCCATGCCTAATGCAGGATGGAGTAAGCTGTTTCATTAGCCATAGTTACTTCTGCAGATAAACTGCAAATTTTGCTGATAAATGGCAAATTCATAATTTCTTCCTAACTATTTGTCTGGATAAATGCTGGTGTTACGTAGATAGGAGAGGATTCAACAGAAACATGAGGGACTTGATTTTTTTTTTTCTTTTTTTTAATCTAGGAAGCACAAAAGTAATTCTGAGAGGCTTCAGTTTTTAGACCCAGTAACCTAAGAGTACTTAAGAGCTGTCCTTTTTTCTTCTTTACATGTCTTAATCTGCTTCAGAGGTATACCCTGAGACTCACTGCCAGTATAGTACTGGTGAATACAAAGGGAAAGAGCCAAGTGCTATTAGAGCTTGGTTTATGGCGCTTACTGCATGTCAGCGAGGTGTGGGGGGGGAGGGGTGTCTGCCCATGTGAAGTGCATGGGTAGAGGAGGGAGCTGTTAATTTAAAATGCGTATTTATTCTGTAGAAACAGATGCAGCATATGTGGTTCCATTTTTCTTACAAAATATTTGTTTGAAATACTTCTGACTTGTCTAGGATATGTTGCTATCTCTTCCTCCTAATTCTTGATTTCTAAGTGTAATTCCTCTGCTTTAGGCAGGCACGCTCTGTTGCAGTGTAATAGTCTGTATATCACTGGGGTTTGTGCAGCTGTTCGGGTGCTTATTTAGCTGCATTTTTATCTTGTCAAAACTTCTTAATGGGAAGAAGGCTGGGAGTTTAATTTCCTGCTGTTCTGGACTTTATTTTTCTTGCCCTTCTTGAGTGTCATTTTCTTTCTCGCCCTTCTCTTGTGTATGTTTGATTTATATAGATATGCGTGCTGATAGACAATGAACCTGCAGGATAAAGGACCTCAATAAAGTGCTTTATTTATCTGCAAAAGTGGCATTGTTCTAAAATTGTGTGGGTGGTATTTATGACAATTGCTTTCCTAGCTTTGAGGAAACAGTAATAGAAATAGTGAAACAGCACACCTATTAAAGGATGAGCTGCTCTGTTTTAAGGAGCAAGGTATATAAATACGTATCTTTAGTACGAACCACTCTGAATAATGAATATGTGCTAGGGTATTTGAGCTTCTTATATGGACTCCTGTTAGAGAATTTTTTATAGCAATAGCAGCAGCCGAAAACATTTGAAGTAGGAGCATCAAGAAGAATTTTGCTGGTGCTAATCTGAGCAGCTGGCTGTTCTGGTGGCTTTCTTGGGGTGAAGGAGTGACTCATCAAAGATATGACACTCTCCTTAGTAGAGCTTTTATTTTTTTCCAGCCACTGTGCAAGTCAGTACTAAGGTTGAAAGTATGAGGATTAGTAAGTCACAGATAAATAAAAACTAACAAGAACTAAATAAGGTTAAAGCAGTAGCAGCTGCAGGAAATCATGGTAAGGATAGCTTTAACACTTGACAAAAACGTGTAGCAAAGGAACCTAAGGACTTCCCTTCTGTTTGTGTAGTAGTTGTTCAAGCTGGATGGAAACCTGTAGCAGCAGCCCATCTGGTATCCGTGATCGGTGTTACTGGATGACAATTGCCTTTAGCTCCTGTGGAGTCACTTAGCTTACAGGCAGGGCATCCAGCCGTGACCACATTGTGTATTGACCACAACTTGACAGCAGGTGAATCTTTCCTTCTCTATTCCTTGTCTTGTCACCTGCTTCCTTCTTACTACTAGAGCTGCTACTTCAGAGGTGAAGTGTAAAGAAAGCTAAAGGCATGGTTAGAAAAACAGCAGGTAGTCTGTTGGACAATTATTCCTAAAACTGTTGCCTTGGATAATAACCTCTTTCTGTAGTGGTGTGAAGTTAAACTGGATCTGTGACTTGCTGTCTTGTGGTGCTCTCTTTTTACATACTGGAAGTAAACTGCCCCATGCCACCTCCTCCCCAGCGGCGGCCACAAATCAGTAGCAGTGGGTAAAGATTTCTAGATAGTATAGGATCAATCACTTAACTTCGCATTAAATCTGCTGTCTTTAAAACTTTCTGTCAACTCTTGTTTGATTTTTTTCTTTTTTTAATCTTTCTACTTACACATTACAGTATTTATTTATGTACTTGGTTAAAAGCTAGCATCCTGCTCAGGCACTTCTTAGCTGAGTTTGTGTGTGCTTTCAGAAAATGATAGGACTCATGCTGCTTTAATGGACGCTGCATTATTGCTTTCCTTATCATGATTCTTGTCAGTGACAAGCAATAAAAGCTTTACATGCTCATAAATTTCCCTGTAAGTGGTTGAATGCTGACAACCGTGGATGGCTTAGTAAATCAACGTTGGCATATGCTCATGAAAGTTTCTTTTTAATCTGAATTAATCTGGAAGCCTGTGTAACACAGGTACATTAAATTTTGACCCAAGTTTCATTTAAATAGGGAAGTTGAGTGAAGCTTACTAACAACATCAAGTCCTTTGCAGTTGCTTCCTTGTGTAGTGGTGGTGACTGCTTTTTCCCTCATGCTCTTTGGAACCTCTGCCTGCTCTAGTGAACTTCAGTACTTTGAAAGCAGACTACAGGTGCCTGTGTGTCCTTGGTTACTACATCTCCCAGCTCTGTTGTAACTTTTGGGAGTGAGAACTTTGGCCTTGGCAAATGTAAGCTCAGTTACCCTTTTGTTCATCTGTCTAAAATAACTTTGCATTTTATTGTGTGTCATTCAAGTAAGGTAACTTTTGAGTTTGGTTTTTGAGTGCCTGTACCTTGGTACAGAGGGGATGCAAGGTGTAGCCTGGCAACTGGGTGGGAAATCCTATTCAACATATTAGACCTCAGGTTTTAAACCTCCTTATTTAATTTAAATGTCTGTTATGACTGTTCCTAGTTATTCATCAAACTTGTGTCTTTCACCTCTGCTTTAAGGCTATGGCCTGCCAGATGATATTGTGATAGAAAAACGAGGGAAAGGAGACAACTTTGTTGACTGTACAGGAGCCAATATAAGGATCTCAAGTTTGAAGTTAGTGCAACATGATGCTGTGGAGGGGATTTTAAGTAAGTATAAAAGCATCTTGATCTTTTTGTGAATCTTTCATAATGTACTATTAGAGTTAAAGCTGGGACACAGTGTTGGAGTTTACTAGTTTTAACAAAATATTGTAAAGAGGAGCCTTACAGGTATAAATATCAAGGCTTCCCCTTTTTTTTAACTTATAATCTGGACATCAAAATAACTTCTACTCTTTGTACTTTCAAGCTATTGTGGCTCTTGTGTTTTATTATTATACTTGGATAAGATCATTTGACTTTAACTTTTCTGCTGTTAAGGCGACGTGACTCTGACTGCTGCACAGCCTATGTCAGGCTACCCGGAAAAGGAAACAGTTCTTCTTTCCACGAAAGAACCCCCATGGCAATATGCAGCTGTAGCTGAACCCAGCCAGCTCTCCATTGACGAATGGCATGGGCTGTAGAAGTAGTGTAGAACTGTTTGCTGACAGCACATTCAAACTGAGGCTCAAATAATCCTAAATTGTATCCAATGAGCTTATGGGCCCTGGCCTTCTGTCTTTGCAGAAGGTGCTAATTAATACTTTGCCTCAACAGACATTTGGTTTTAAACATGTTAAAATGCCTATTGACACTCGTGCACATGTATCTTATTAATTCAAAAGTCTCTTAGGAATGTAATGAAAAGAATAGTTGCTGTCACTTTCAAAAAACTAAAAAAAGCCAAAAAAACCTCTAAGACGAATCTTTGAGTAGTGCTCCCTTGCAGCAGTGTTCCTGCTTATACTAGAAAAATAGCATGAGTTCAAAACATGCATGAGCAAATCAGTAAAATCAACCTGAAGTGGATAGAATTAAAATAGTAATTTTATCAGACTGCAAAAATGCTACAAGCCCATCTACCTGTAGGAGGGGTTTGCCTTTGCATAACCAATTCATTTAACAATACTTGTTTTCTGTGTATGTAGATGTCCATCATGGGAAAACCATCCTGGAGAATTGTGTGTTACAATGTGAAACTACAGGCATAACAGTGCGAACATCAGCTGAGCTAGTAATGAAAAACTCAGATCTGTATGGTGCCAAGGTACAAACTCTTAACTCTGCCTTATTTCCTAAATTAAAATAAAGGTTTCTGCCTGGAAGTAATACAGTCAGTAAGAAGGTGACTTCTGTCGCTCTTGAGAGAACCTTAAAAATTCATTTTGGACAGTTACATGTTATTGAGTTTAATAGATTGGTCCCAAGGGTCTTATAGCCTCCAATAGTATCTAGTAAAGTGTGTCATGCGGATTTGCGTGTGATGATATGAAAATGATGTAGTAACAGGGGACACCTGTGAAATAATCGTTGCTGCATGGCTGGACTGATTCATGTCTTGCAATACATTTAAAGTGATTTTCTGTTTTCTCTGCCCATAAATAATTTTCTCATTAAACCTCGCATTTTTTCTGCAAGTGAAATGCCCTTTTTGGACACCTTGTCCATTGATTCTTACAGAAGGATGATAAACACAGAATTGAACTCTGATTAGGACATTTCGAAGAATGAGGCTTTGAGTGTTGAGGTGGGTGACTAAAGAACAAGAAAGTAATGCAAGGCCGTGCAGTTATTGTTTACTGGAGCTTTTATGGACTGGTGGCAATAATATTATCCGTGGGGCCTCAACCTTGAGTATTGCTGCTTAAGTTGGTTAACAAAGCCATGAAGCTGGAGTGATAACACAATTTTGCATTGCGCAAACTGGTAGATGAACACAAAGATCTGCAATGGAGTTGTCAAGATAAATTGAAAATGTGCCTGAACTGTTTGTGAACTGCTATCAATTTTATCTTGTAGGGTGCTGGTGTGGAAATATATCCAGGTAGTACGTGCACCCTGTTAGACAATGGCATACACCACTGCAAGGAGGGAATACTTATAAAGGTCAGTTCAAGGCAGAATGTACTTGTTTTTCAAAAGCTTAGAGCTGCTAGAATTAATGCAAATAGTTTGTGTTTAGATTGGCTTATAACCTTACTGCCTTATGGTAGAACTCTTATACGTCACATAAGATGATAATGGTACTTGTTTGCCTTGGGTTGGTCCACCAAAGCAGTATGCTTGTTCTGTTTCTTATCTGCCAGAAGGAAAATGCCTTTTGCAATGTCACTTGCATAGGCAAATAATAAAATTCTAGCCAATACATAGAACTGATTCTACCTAAAACTGGAATATTTTGCATCCCTTTAGCTGGACATAACATGTTGGATTTCCATTTCTTTGCTGTAGAACTTCTTAGATGAACATTATGACATCCCCAAGATAACCATGGTCAATAATATGATCCATAATAATGAAGGATATGGTGTGGTTCTGGTTAGACCAACAGTGCCCTCTGATGTAAAGGATGCTTCAGCAGAGATAACAAAAGGTATTTTTGTCTTCCTAGAAGGAACTCCTAAAACTAGTAAAGCTAGTATACCGGGGTTTTTGGATTGCGTAACTCATAATCAAGTCTCTTAAATTTTCTAATAGTGTCCAGATTGATTTAGCTAAAATAAATTTTCAGAACTCTCAGAACACTGGAATTTCTTAAAGGATGAACTTGCTGCAGATAAATACTGTGATTGTCTGTGCTTCATGGTGTGCATGCACTTCCATTGTAAAGTCCTCGCGTACCTGATCTGTGCTCCCTGCTAAGCAGAGTCTGTATGACTGGCCTCTTTGGGTCATACAGAAACAAGAGTGCAATGAGCAAGAAAGCAGATGTGGCTTCTCTTACACCCCTTCTGATTCATGATAATTCTCTGCTCATTTCTTCTTTCGTGTGTTAGAGCTGAGACGTGCTCCCAGCACGGAATATTCTTCTCTGCAGTAAATAAAATGTGACAACTGTATTTCTCATATTATGTCTTATTCAAGAAGAACTGTCACTAAGTGCAATGTGTAAACCCACTTTAATTTTGTCTAATATCGCTGTGGCAACTTGAAGTCATCTCAAGAAGAAACCTTTTCCTTAAGCATCCTACACTATTTGGAATATGTGGCTATCACTAAGCAGTTATCCAAAAAGTGAGTGGGATGAGGTGAAAATGTTAAGACTGAAGAAAATTTAATTTCAGGAGTTTTAAATCATTTGGCTGTTTTGTGTGATTGTTGATGACACTCTTATTGTTTCCTGACTTAGGGAATACACAGCCTACCTGGTCAGGTGATGGGACAGCCTGTGTAGAGGGCTTCAGGCAAGAAGAACTACCTGAATGTGTAACGGATGAGTTGAACCTTTATGAGCAAGTTGAGATTTCTGAACAAACTGAAGGCAATTATGAAATTGCAAATGAACTTGGGGCTACTTCTGCAAAAAAGAGCCAGATGCACAAGAAAAGACTGAGTGAACTGGGAATCACAGAAGCTGATGACAACTTAATGTCACAGGAAATGTTTGTTTCTATTGTGGGCAATCAGTTCAAATGGAATGGGAAAGGAAGCTTTGGTACCTTTCTTTTCTGACTGTCCTGATTCCTAATGGCATTGCAATAAGTGGTTTGCACAAGCTATTTTCACTGCTGCTTTTGAAGGAGTTAACCTGTTCCATTAGCCTTCTATAATGTTACTAAAATGTGACAAATATTTATTAATAGTATATATATTGCATGTGGAAACTTTGCTTCCTTGCTGCAAGTATGGATAATATGATAGAAAACAGGACTCTGGACATGGAGACTGTACATGTATTCTGCTAAACTACATGCTGCTGCTTTGCTAGCTCTCTGATGAATTTTTTTTAGTGTATTTATTTAACTTCTCATTGTAAAAAAAAAAAAAAAATCTTCAAAGAAAGAAAATATAGATAGGGTTCATCATGGAAGAGTGGACAACAAATGTGCAGCAATTAGTGGTACATCTTCCTCCATATTTTTTAAACTGTCGCTAGCCTGCGTCTTGACTCCTGTAAGAGCTTGACATACTACTTAATTTTTTTACACTGAACAGAAGCTAGTGAAATGCCTTTCCTTAAGAATGCAGTGGTTGGCTGCCATTTTTCATACTTGAATGATTTTCTAGAAAACTTAGCATTTAGAAGGGTAGCATCATTCATTTTTCTGTGTCTTTCTGTGCTCAGCTGTTTACTTCCAACAGCTACCAGCGTCTGTGCACCTTTTTCTTAGGGAGGACGTCATCTAACTAAACTCTATTAATCTGAATAAAGAGAAATCAACATAGATATGTCGCTGTCTTTTAGTGGTATTCATACTGTACTTTTCAGTGCTTTATTCTAAAATTTTTAAAACTGTATGCCACTTGCAGCAGCTGTTTTGGAAATGAATGGTAAATTTTAAAAATTACTTTCCACTGCAATCTTATCAGCCCACAGCTGTGCAACATTCAGTAAAACAAAGGCACTTCAGTGGCTCATTGTTGCGCATTATTAGTTTTTACTTGAGGGGAAAAATTGGAAGGACCACCTGATTGAGGACTCTTCCTTCTCAGTGCCTCTCCGATTTTTAATTACAAATCTAGATGCTGTCTTGAAACTCTTGTACTGTCTTCAAGAGTTGTAGGTCCGTTTTGAACTGGTGTGTGAAAAGTATATAGGAAAATACTAACTCCTAAGTGGTTCAGGATGTCCTACGAAACAGAATCAAATATGGTGTTAAGAAGGGAAAAGCATGTTGCCAGGAACTTGACTTTGGAATAATTTCTGAAAGTAGCTTAGCAAGTGTATGCCTTCACTAGAAATGGATGTGTTGCCTAGAAGTGGGTGTGAATAGTCTGATCCAGATTTTTCACTCTAGCTGTTCTTAAATTGAGATGACAATCAAAATTCATTTCAGTACATGTTTTGTTTTACTGTGAGCAGCTGATAGAAAGGAAAAGAGAAAGGTGTAATTTACAAGCTTTTTTTTTCCATTATGTGAACCACAGAATTCATTGCAGCTTTCCTAGCCCACTGCTTCTGGTTTTGTTCTGCTCAGCACACTTCAGGACTAAATCTTGCGTTTTGATGAACAAAAATGCCGTTGTGGTATCTCAACATGGACAAACCCAGAAATGTTTGCCACTTAGTGACTTTAAAGAAATATTGGAGTCAAGTGAAAGCCTAATGCTAAGACTGGCAGTAGTTTCGTATCTTAAGCTGTTCATCAGGTCACATGCCATGTTTCATGCTTTCATGTTATGCCTTTATTTCCCAAGTGTAATCCTTATTAAAGGACTGGGGCTAAAAACTAATTTTGTGGTTCTTTCCTCTCATCTTTTCAGAACCGTAATTCTCCTGAGGGAGCTGCCTTCATGATGTGTAGGTAGCATTTCTTTCTCTTGCACTTCATTTTAAGCCTGGCTTATCTCTTGACAGCCTCTTATCTCCCCTTTTAAAAAATTCAGCTTTACATTTATGGAGATACCAATAAAAATCTAACTCTTCTGCTTTCAATACCAGCACACTTTTGCCTGTTTCTCTGCCAGATGCCACCAGTGATTCTATTGTGCAGGTTGTCAGTAGGTCAAGGAGGAAAATGTGAAAACATGAGCCTGCTAGTACAACTTCCAGCCTTTTCCTTTGTGTAGGAATTGTATGATAAAATTGTGGTTAAGTTTTTGATGACACTTGAGCCTCAAGGGACTAAGCTTTGAATGGAGCCTTCTCATCTCAGAGTTTTGTCCTTCCAATCACTGATGTCACTGATAAATGTAAGTTTCTTTATTTTGCAGCTTTAATACCACTTTGAAGTGCAGAAGGAGAAATGTTTAAATATAAAGGGAAAGATCTGTTGACTAACATAAGGTTTGTACACTCAACTTGGACCGATGCATTTTGATAGTGGATTATATGTTTGAAATTATAAATTCAGTTTATCCTCTGTAAATATTTTTCTTAAATTTTAAATTTTGCTTACACTTTTAAATTCTCTTAAATTTCTTTACTTTTTCTTAAAGGTGTTTGATGTTTTAGTGATGACTAATGATCTATTCTCCTCGCTGTGAATGTTCCCTGCCTCCTAAATGAGAAACTAATTCCAGAGTGCTTTCCCATGTAGCTGTCAAAGAAAAGCTGGCAACAATGTTTAGTTTTAAGAAACGTTTAAGCAGCTGCAAAATAACTTTATCCCAGCATGAGATTTCCCCATACTATGTATCTAGCCTGTTGTTCTTGGACTTACTGCATTTTACACTTATTAAATGTGCATTTAAGTTTACCCCATGGCTTGCTTAGTTGATCCTGGCCCCATCTTATTGTTTGTCTGGCCTTTCCACTATTTATTCCTTTCTCAAGTCTTGGCAACCTTGAGCTTTGTCTTTAACCTTTTCCCTGTTCCTTCATGTTTTTACTGAGCAGATAAATTACTGCCATGCAAATATTTCCAGGATGAATAAGCTGCACGCAGCATGTAGGCACTCAATGACTTTTTTGCCTTAGTCTTCACCAGCAAGGGCTCTAACCACACTACCCAAGTCGCAGAAGTCAAAGGCAGGGACTGTTAGAATGAAGAAATTCCCACTGTAGGGGAAGATCAAGTATGAGACCACCTAAGGAACCTGAAGGTACACAAGTCTATGGGACCTGATGAAATCCATCTGCCGGTCCTGAGGTAACTGGCAGATGAGGTTGCTAAGCCGCTTTCCATTATATTTGAAAAGCTGTGGCAGTCTGGTGAAGTTCCTGCTGACTGGAAAAGTGGAAATGCAAGCCCCATTTTCAAAAAGGGGAAAAAAGGAAGACCCAGGGAAATACAGGCCAGTCAGTCTCACCTCTATGCCTGGCAAGATCATGGAGCAGATCCTCCTGGGAACTCTGCTAAGGCACATGGAAAATGAGGAGGTGATTGGTGACAGCCAACATGGGTTCACATAGCACAAGTCATGCCTGACAAATTTGGTGGCTTTCTATGATGGTGTTACAGCGTTGATGGATAAGGGCAGAGCAACTGATGTCATCTACGTGGGCTATGCAAAGTGTTTAACACTGTTCTGCACAACATCCTTGTCTCTAAATTGGAGAGACATGGATCTGATGGTAGAACACGTGGTGCATAAGGAACTGGCTGGATGGTCACACTCAAAGTTGCGGTTAACAGGTTGATGTCCAAATGGAAACCAGTGATGAGTGGCATTGTAGTCAGGCGAGAAGATGAAGGCCCTGGTGCCAGGGAGCAGGGAGGCATGCCTGAAGGTGCCGTCTTGACAAGCAATATCCTTGTGTAGCAGCTAGGTTGTTTGCTAATTCATTCCCTAACAAGGCAGAAAATTACATCATTGTTCTTCAACAGTGTCGTTATTTTAATTTTAAATCTTTCTCCCTTTGTGCCACAACCAGCCACTGATGTAGCAGAGGCAGCCCCCTCCTCCCCTAGATGAGGCAATGCTGTCCCTGGAGCTTGTGGAGAGTTACAGCGGGAGGAAACCCCTCAGCATGAACTGGGGGTGCAGAGCCAAGTCTGAAATAACTACCTTCTTTCCCTGTAATCAATCAGTGTGCCCCTTGCAGCACTTCAGATAAGGAGAGGGACTGCAGAGCTTCAGATAAGCTCTACATTTGCTATGGATAACCACGCAGCCTTACTCCTCACTGTTCAGGCCGGTTTCAAAAGTATCAGGAATTACCCAACCAGCTATTGTACAGATCATTCCTAGTCTGAAGAATACCTGGAGTTTTAAACACTTGGAGTGGTAGAGAGATAAACTTTTTTTTTTTTTAATGCTAACAGTCTTTCCCTATTACCTTCATCTTCACAGGAGGATTTTTTTGTTTTGTTTTATCTATGCCCTACAGCAGTCACATTTTCCTGTGGGTAGTGTGGCGATTAAATCACAAGCCTGTTTTAGTAAACCAGAAGCATAAAATTAAAAAGAGACTGCTTCCAAAATGGTCCGAACTGGTTACTACATTAACCTGGAATGTGTCAGAATCACATTCAGCTCTGTTCCAATAAATATTTAATTATTTAAATGAAACAGAAAGCTTAAGAGGCTGAAATCTTAACCTGGGAGTGAGTAGCTAAGGGGTTTGGCAATTGCTGGTTATGGAAGAGGTCTGTTTGAACAGAGCAAGAATCTAAAGGTAAGTAAAATTTGAAAGTAAATGTAATGTAAGTGGTTTGCTTCTAGTGCCATTGGCATATCTGAGGTCTGTCTTGTTCTCTGCTTTCGGATGGCATCTGCTCTGCGCCTGTTCCCCTACCCCACCCATGGGGGGATCTATGCAAGAACAGAGAATCCTTCCTCCCCGCCCTCCCCCCTAGCAGTTTCTCTGGAACATCACACTTAAATTGCCAATATTTTACAAATATCCTAGTCAGAATACATTCAAGCACGTATGCTTTACCTCAGCATTTAATCTGCAAGTAATCTGGAAATGCTTTTCATAAAAGAAAGTTAAGATGTGAAAGATCATTTCTGGAATACCTCTGAAATTGTTATCTTTGTTTCCTTCATGCTGTTTTCACCAGGGAAGAGTCAGAGTGGAGTATGGGCCCAGCCCTCATATCTTCTTTCTGGAGGAGGAAAAGAAAAAAAAATAAAATTATAAAACTCAGCTCAACCTAACTTTTGGAGCAGAGAAAAGTTACTGTGTAACTACCGTGACTCAATTAGAGAAGCAATAATGCTGTAAGGTGTCTGTTTATTCTAAAATAAAGGAGGGCTGAAGTAAGTCTAGCCTTCGTCCTTTAATTCATGAGATTAGGTAATATGACGTCTGTATGTTGTCAGAGAGATAATTCAGTGCTACATAGCAGCAGGCTTGCCAGCAGCAGCATGTTATTGTGTGTCAGAGAAGATTTTTATTTATTTTTTTTTTTTCCTGGTGCAAAGGAACTTTGCCAGCTGGCTGGAGGGTTTTTAGAGTAATGTTTTACCTCATCTTCTGCTGCAACTACTTAATGTAGGCTTTTGTTTGCAAGCATAGATTTTGTGGGTAATATGCAAAACATCGAGGGTTAAAACATAGGAACTGAAATGAAACTGGCAAGTTTTCATGTTTTGTAGGCTGGATATAGCTTCTGTGTAGTGCAATTTGAAGGAACATCATGCAACTTTTTTTGTTTTGCTCTATTTACTAATAAAGCAAATGCACCATTTACAGAATTTCTGAGAATAAGAAATTGTTTAGAGTGTTTGCTTTGAAACTGTTGTTGGATAAAAAGATTTTTTTAAAAGTTTTTTAAAATTTTTTCTAGTAATAATACAAATTGTTGTATTTACCATACTGGAGGCAAGTGGAGTTGAGCAATCGATGTTCTGATGTGTTAAATTTTAAAGAAAATGTTTTTCTGGATGTCCTACCTATTTTCGAAGAGGAGAGCTGTCTTGCTTGCAGGGGTGCGTTACGGCTTCTTAAAAACTCTTTGGTGTATCTGGAAGTCCACTTCTTAGAGTCATATTTGAACTAGTTACGGCAGGATAAGGAGTAATACAGCAGAAGGTATTGATTAATGCCTACAGGAAGGTAAAGAGGCCAAGAGTTAGCTGAGCTCATTTTTACACCAGTTAATAGTGGTGTGTCTTCTGCTGCTAGAAAGCTAGCAGCTCATCCAAGAAATGGAAATTAGTGTATGTGTCCAGTAGATAATCATTGCAATGCAGCTCCTAACATCACTGTCCAAATACTTGTAATATTACCAATGCCTCAGAAGACAAAGCTTACATCGCTGAAACGCATAACAGGCCAGATCTTGATAGATACTGAGGCAACTCAACAATGCGCTTTTCAATGTCATGTGCGCAGGGCAACAGGCTGGAGGTGCTGGACTTCTCAGTGCTCAGCAGTGAGAGATTAACTTTCTGAAAAGCTCCTCGACTCCGAGTTCCTCCTTATGCCCACAGGCAAGCAGATTTCTTAGTTTACTTAGTGAATTGATCATCCCACTCTAGCAGGAATAGTTACCCTTTCCTCCTTTTTACAAATGCTTTCATCCCTGTGTCTCATACAGAAACACCAACAAAGTGTTCAGACTAATTTCAGCTTCTTTATCGTGCTTGTTTCCAGTCGATCTTGACTGACTCCTGTGATTGACTACTGCTCTGTGTAGGTCCACCGACATGTTTTGTGGTCTGCAGGCTGCAGTTTGAGTTACTTACGCTCTATGAGGCACTTGTGTAATTTTTGGTAAATGATTGGGTGATCGTAGCCCACTCTAGTAAGGCCATAATCTCTCAGCAGAAAATTAAAACTTGAAAGCAGTACTATAACAGAAGTGCCACTTTACTTGAGAGTCCTCAGTCAGTCTTTCAGATCTTTCCTTCAAAAGCTTATTTTAAAACATGCCCTTTTGTTCAAACACTTTTCTCCAGGTTTGGTGTGCTTGTTTAATAGTGTGAAGCATATTTGTCACAAGTATTTATCACATTAGCACATCTTCAGTTCTCACAAAGTCACTCTGTGCAGCTATTTTTAAAGGAAATGCTATTCACCCATGTGCCTAATGCAGTTTGCGGGTTAAAGTTCATGCTTGGCTGGCAGTGTACCTTTTCTCTGGAATGAAGTGGCCTAATGCTCAGTGCTTTTAAGGCTTTCTAACCCCTTTTTTGTTATTCAGAAGCAGAAATGAGATCATGACTGGAATATTGGTTTCATAATCATATTTAAACTATAAATAGTGTTTCATGGCTCTAGTAAGGTATTTCCAATACCTGAGTCTGTTTAATTCCTGTCTACATCCCTGTCAATGTAGATTTGTGCGTAACTGCGTGTCAAGCTGTCTGTTGTCTTAAGACACTCTTTGCAGCCTGCAAATACTTCTCCTTTTTACTCCATGATGCTATCTTACAGTGGTGTTGCCTTATTCATTTGTTCAAAGATGTCTTTCAGTTTATTCTAGTTTTTACACTTTATAATAGTAGCAGACAGTAATTCTTATTGTCATTAGGGCCTGGGAGCAGATTATATAAATGTAGAAATTAGTATTTGAAAGCACAATGCACTTACATGAAAAGGGAGCTTGATACACTTTTTTATTTCTGTGTAGGGTGCAAGATGTTGCAGCGCTACTGTCTCCACTTTTCCTGTAGTTAATGTTTCTCCATCTAAACGCTTCTGGATTTTTGGACTTGCTTATTTTGAGACAAGTCCTTCTAGGAATCCTTTCTAAAATGAGATTCAGGTTCTGTTTACTCTTCAGGATGTCTGAAACGCATTCTTTAAGTTTGAACCCATCTGCGGTTAATGTTTGCTACTGTTTGTACCAAGTGAATATTCTATACAGGGGACATAATGCATCTCCATGCTTCACTTAAATTCATACATGTTTATAGACAGGGGAAGGTAACATGAAAATGTGGATGATTTACTGTGTGACGGTGACATAGAACTTGCTTCTTGTTTAACCTCTCTAAGGGGCTATACCAGTGGTTATGTGGGTCTGATTATGCTTTAATGCTGTTCACAAGTCTTGATACTTGTTTACAAACTCATGTTTGTGCATTGCTGGGTTTCGTGACTATTTCACATCTATTGCTTTTGTATTAAGTTACTCTTTTCAAAAAGTCTGCCTCGTGCTCATGGTGATACAAGACACAAAAAGCAAGACAGGACATGAAGAAAAAAAATAAGGTATTGCAAGACTGGATCTTGAATTATGAAGCAGCCCAGGAGAGTGTGCCATCCTTTCCCTGGTTCTGGGTGTTGGTATTTGACTGTGGGGGCAGATAGAACTCCTGATTATTTTTGTCTCTTTTAGCACATAAGGATCTCTTCCTTTTTAGACTTTTTTGAAATATAGGGATAAAAACCAAGAACCTTTTGGCCTTAAAATTTGATGACAGAAGGTGTGAAAGCATTTGTCTTGCATCTCACTGCTTTTTTGGTCTTTAAAGTCCTTCCTTTGTGCTACCTGATTAAGTGGAAACGTACTGTAAAATGCATGACTGCCTCAAGTATATACCACTCAAATATGTCTGTCTTCTATTCCATTTCCATTCTTGGGGGACTTCATAGGCAATCATATTTTTCTTTTTGGTATTTATCCTGTAGTAATAGATTGCTTTTCAGTTGTGAAGCTTTGGATTTTCTTTTGGATATGAAGAAGCAAGCCTGTAATCGTCTTGTGGTGGATAGATGCTTGATGATTTTAATTAGAATAATTAAATTCAGAGAGAGCAGCTGAATTAACCAGATTTATGTTGTTATTTCAGTGTATCCATTTATGCACAGACATTCCGTTAAGATAATTTTTATTCTGTCTCTTTGGCCATGTACACCAGGCTTACTCTTGCTGTTTGCTGTATAGCAGTTAAGTGATACAGTAAATTAATCTCTTTGACTTTTTAAATTGCAATTTCTTTCAAATCAATAAAGATTTTGTCAAAAAACCCACACAGATGAACATTGATTTTTTTTTTTTTTCCCTCTTTCCCCTCATTAGGTATATGAAGTACTTGTATTTTTACTCCTAATGACAAATCAATTTCAACATTTCAATCCAAGGTAACTTTGATCATTCCTACTGTTTGAGGATGTTACTTTTCTGTTTTCAATTTAAACATTGTCTGTGTTTATCTTCCTTCATTGATGGAGAGTAATTTGAACAAAGCAATAATTATTTTGTTAGTGCTATATAGAATTTTCTTTGTCTGTATCGCTATATTAGTGGGAAAATTTGTCTGAGACTACTCTAATGTTATGGGGAAATTATAGTAATAGCATAGAGGAAATTATCTTTCACGCTGATAAATATATATTATAGTACATAAAATGCTGTGATAGGAACCTTGATGAGACCAATAATATGTATAAGGGCCCCTTGTTATGGTGAAATCCACCATTTCTCTTCCCAACCTAATTTCAGAAATAGCTAACATGGAAAGCATTCTCTGAATCCACCTTGTATTATGTTTCACATGATGTTTGGATTCTTCTTAGAATATAATTCCATTATAGGTTGGACAGCCAGCTTAATTTAAGCTGTATCTTATAACAAGGAAACACACTCTCTTAGTTTTGCAACTGTAGTAATGCTATTTCTACAAAACTTTGTATAAAATGGCTAATTTTACTTTTCTCTATGTGTTTGCTATTGGTCATTATCAGAAACACCAGCCTGGCCTTACTTTATCATGTTGCTTTTTTTAAAATGTGATTGCATTAGAGTTAAGTGCCTGAATTATTTAGGAGAACAGGTTTCAGATAAAGCCAGTAAAGTGTTTCAGAAAGTACATCTGAAGTATAGAATGAATGATTATTTTATTTTTATAGCAACTTGACAAGTAACTGGGGATAAGACTCTTTCGGTGACATAAAGAAAAAGATAAAAGAACTCAGATTTTAAATTAGAATTAGCAAAGAGGCAGAAAGGAGCAAATTTTAAAAAACGAAAAGAGGAGACTCTTTAAAGGTTAGAAATAAAAAATTTGCTTTAAAGGTGAAGTTTAAATTACAAGAAAACCGTAGTAAAGATTTGTCAGATTCCTCCATTCAGAACACAGTAAGATCAAATCTTACTTTACAAGGAAAATGAGGAACAAAAACTCTGAACACAGTATGTTGAAGGATCTTGCAATAAATATTCAGCAGAAACACTAGGAAGGGGTGACAAGGTATTTTTATCTAGATTAGTTGCAAAGTGTAAAAGAAGAGTAATGGAATAGAAGGAAAACGTTTTTCTTCTTTAGACAGGAAAAAACAGTATGCAAAAATCAGAAGTAAAAATAGCATTTCTTGCATGTGTTAAAATAAAGTGATCTGTGATCTTCAATCTTTACAGCCAGTTCTAAGGATGCATCACTTTGCTGAATAGAGGATGGTGCCATGTGATCAGAAACATGACGCTGATTACAACACTTCATGAATAACCATTGACTTGATTTGAAAACATTGTGCCAAGCTGTTTTCCTCAGAAAGCTGTTGTGGAACATAGCTATGAGATTTACGAGCATTTTTCAGTATTTTCTCCCTACCTGTTATGCGTTAACAGTCCTGCAAATAGGGTAAATGCTGCTGATTCTTTTTTCTTTTTTTTTTTTTAAAGTTCTGTAGTCATTGTCTTCACAGCTTCCATTTGTTCTTCCACAACTAGGTCAGACGCATTTCTAGCTCATTTCAAAGTACCATAACAGCAGGGCGCTAGAAACAGCTACATACAAGGTAAGGAGAAGGAAGAGAGCCAGGTAGGGAACTGCAAAAGAATATACACTTGAAAGGCTTTTGTTTTGTTATAGGGCGTGAAGCTCTAGTTTCAAATGAGGTACTGTTGACTGGTGTGCTTTATAATATGAGGCGGCTCATACAAATGACCGTTCACTGCCTCGCAGTTGCTGGTGTTTGCTATGTCCAGGAGCATGCAGTGAAGACTTCTCAGTCCTGCACTGGCAGAGACGAGTTTCCTGCAGCAGCTGGTGCAAGCGGTGGAGGGGACACCTGAAGTGCTGGAGTTACTTATGAGAAACAGCAATACAATAATCCCCCCAACTGGGGGCCAGTCAGGGCCCATCATAGATGTACTGTGAATGGCAGTACCAAACACAAACTACCCTTGCCCTGCAAAAGCGACAAAGTTCTCACAAAACATTACCGTGTTTTGTGAAAACATCATAATGTTTGTGTTACGTGTTTCTAGTTAGTATGGTTTTAAGAAATTTAAAAAAAAAAAAGTTTCATGAAAAACACTTTGCAATTAATTTTTCATCCTGCTCCAGTAAAGAAAAATCCATTGGAAACACACTGGATGGATTTTTGTCCCTAACATCTGTTTCCCTTATTTTCCCTCCATGACATTTGGGTAGTAGTTTACTACTCTATACTTAAATGATTTCAAAATTTTCTATATTTTTCCCCCTAAACTACTTCAGCTTTTTCCCTAAAAAGGAGAGCGCCATGCAAATTTAAGCTCTTATAGCCTGTGGGTTCTATTCTTATAATTTTATTTCTGATAAATATATTTACTGTCTGATGAACATATAAATGCTTCTTCAGAGTGGAAACTAACTAATCAAATAACTAAGGGAGAAAAAACATCCCCAAGTCTTTTAACAAAAATGCAGGCAAAAAGCTTCTAAAAGTATTTGAGGGAGGTACAAATGCAATGAGATATAGTAGAAATCAGATTGTTTTTGTGACAATGTTCCACATCTTAGTGACATAGATTAGGGAAAAGACTTGGTGCTTTCAAATGAAATAGAAAAAAATAGATTTTAACAGAATTCCCTGGCATCTCACTAAAGAGACAGACCAAAGAGTCAGACCAGAATAACAAACAACTGGGAAAAATTTTAATTAGCTGAAAGCAGACTGATTTACCTCCTTAAATATGGATATACTTAACCAATGCACGCTATTGTGTTTATCAGTGGAAGTTGGGTATGATTTGGTTAATGAAATGGAGAACACACTTTCAGAGTCAGCTAGTGGCTTGTGAAGAGTTCATGTTCTTGCTAACCAAAGCAGCAAGACAACCTTTTGACCTGTGCAGTAGTCTCATTTCTTTAAAAGAAATACCGGTAATTAAATGATAAATGATGATATCATTAACAGTCAGTAAGCTTCTAACCTTCTAAGTGGGAAAAGAAAGAATGGTCGAAGAAAAGCCAGAGAAACAAGGTTATGCCACCAAATGTGCAGAGAATTAAAATAGCAGGGTAAACTGTCTCAAAAGCAAAGTGAAGATAGTTTGATGTAAATATATACTAAGTCCATTACTGTAATGCCAAATTATGTCAAGAGTTAAAAATAAAGCTTAGGCTGGTATGAATAATTCTCTATTCTAAATTTTATTCTGAAATGCTTCAGCCAAAAGTAGGAAAAAATGAACACAGAACTACTCTGACATATCTTACCCAAGTGCTATACATGCTTTTTCTTTTTTTTGTGTTATACATGTGTTTCTTTTGTGAGACTATATTTTTAGGTGAGTTAGTAAGGTGCTTAGAATTAACATAGACTAAAATTATAACTTCTCCTGCTTAAATGTTTTCAAATCCATAAGAAAATAGTATTTTGGACTTTATTAATCACATCTTGGGTATAATGCGTGAAATGCTATGCTCTTCTGTAATTAAGGCTCTCACTAGATGTTTTATTTTGTAATGTGCATTGTTTTAAATCTCCTCTTACAATACTGAAGAGAGGTTAACACTGCATTTCAGGTGTAGGGAAATAGATACAACTTTCCTATTTTGCATCTTCTTAGATTTAAGCAGGAGGGTCTACAGCTTTTGAATATATGCCTTTTTACAAGCAATCCAACTTTTTTAAAGGGGAGACAAAATATCTGTAGGGGACTTCAAATTTCAAATTCTCTCCACAGACACAACAGTCATATCTGACTGATTATTATATATTCTGAGGATATTCCTAAGGTTTGACTCGAGATTGTAATTGTCCCTTTAACGGGGCTTTTATTTTCTCTAAACTCTATGATTATATTAAAATATTTGTAATTTTGGAAAGTATTTGCTGTATAAGAGAAACAAAATCTAGCCGGTTTATAAGTGAATTTAAGGCTGGCTGATATGTTTGACTGACAGCCCTAAAGACAGAATGCTCTATTTTATGTCCCAGAACAGATACATCATAGAGTAACGATGTGCCATAACTGTTAAAAATTCATTGTGAAAATTCACTCTCTTGCTTTATTCATATAGAGTCATGTATTACATCCGTACTGCTAATGCAGGCAGTAAAGCACGCATCTCTCCTGTGATACAGTGACTTCTTTTTATTAAGGCAGAGATGTGTCTGCATACAAAATACAATTACATAAACAATTCATATAGACTGTGCCTGAAATTTCTGCAAAGTACTTACTGCAGCTGGTTACTATAGCAACAGGCAAAGGAGGCTGGTTTAAATTTGTTAGCTCACTATGGGAGAGGCTTTCTATGTTGTTGCATTTTGCTTCAGATGGGAACCACGCTGGTATAATGTCTCTACACAAACAATTTAAACCTCATGTAAACCAGTCCCCTGGGAAATGCAGCATGTTTCACTTGTGTAAATCACCTACTTGTGTGAGTGCTCTGCTGTGATGCTTTCTGAGTCCTCTAAGTCACCCCAGTCGGTTTTGTGTCTAAGACTGTAGAGATAACGTCATAAGCACTAGTACTGTGTTTGTGCTCCCTCCCTCCTGTAACACATACCTTAAAATTATTATTTTCTAAAAAACATGCACTAAATCAAGGTGAAAATATCAGGAAAAGTGGGTGGACATAAAAAGTACAGTCACTTGTAAAGCCAGACTCTTTCATATATCAAGACACAATTAGGTCTTTCAAATTATGGCGCAGAATAGAAAGCCATACCAGCATGCTGAACAGAGTACATTTCATTAACTGAGATAGTACTTTCACTGAAGAAGATACCTAGTGAAGTGTAGGGCAAGTTCCAATGGAGGAAAAGAGTGAAAATGAGTGAAGGATAGCTACCCCCATTGAAGATTTACATTGAGCCTTCTTCCTTGGAAAATATTTAGCTACTGAAAAATGCCAGTTCACAGCAAGTGAAAGAACTTCACAATGGACTTTGCAAAGCTGCTAGGGGCTTTCCACCAGAACAGCGGTAATTTTGGGCAGGTAAATGGGACAGTCTTTGTAACCTGAACTGTTCCTACAAAATATGGGAGGGCATGATGAATGCAGACTGTCTTTCTTGTGTGTAGGTTAGCTTTGCATAAGGACACAGCTGAAATGAGCCACGTACCTATGGCCCAATGACCTAAAGTCTCTATTTGGGAAAGGATTTACTAGTAACAGCAGAACTGAACCAGCCCTACCTTTTTGTTCTGTGTGTTTCTGTTGTTCGCCCACTAGAAGTGAGCATCTTTGAAAAACCCTGATAGAAACTGCAAAAAATGGTAATTCATTGAGATATCTCATCTGTATACAATGCAATGCAAAGTAGTTTACTGTTATGTAATGAAAAGCTACATTTACTGCACATAAAGTCATATCTGTTCTTTCTGATATTCCCAGATTCTGTGGAAAGTTTAAATTTCTTGCCATCTATAACAAGTCCCTCCTTCTGCACCTACAACAGGGAAGAGATGCTGCAGAAGCCTTGAGGTCTGTATGGTCTTAGCTTAATTTTCTCATTCATTTAATCATAGTATTTAATCACGGCACATTAGATTGATTTAAAATTATTATAGCTCTCTGGTTAGAGGAAAAAAAAATATTTCATAATGGCAATACAGAATGTTAACCCAAAGAAGATTATTCTGCAGTATTTGTGCTCTAGCAGATGTTTCTCTTGGATAAATGCTGCAATCAGTACTAAGAATAGGGAGTTATATGGCTTTCATGCTGAAATGTGTATGGAAAGCTTTTTCATTTTATTATTAAAAAAAAAAAGTGGCCTGTGGGATTCAAACAAATCCAACTCAACACTGTGATTCAGAAGGTGAAAGATGCTTCCTGTGAGAGGAGACATCTTACAAAAAGAACAGGAGTAATTTTCTTCAATAGAAAATCTAATGTTTCTTCTTCAATAGAAAATCTAATGTTTGCCTAAAATTCATTTTGTGATTATGATAAATTAGCTATACTTACCTGAACATTTCCTTTATTCAGGAGATAAGGCATATAAATCTATGATGCAGTTGGCACGCTTGCAACTGGGAAACAGAATTCGACATGTTAGCCATGGCAATCAGAGAAAGCTTGTCAGAATCTCTTCAGCAATAGTGGCATAAAGCGACAGCACAGTCAGTTGCGCTTTTGAGGAGCAGGCCCAACGACTTTTGCCTGTGTAGGACATGGTCAAATCTACCTAATGAAACCACAAATCTATGTCTTTGGATATTGCTTACTACTCTATTCCAGATGATACATTTGGTTTTGGTTTTTTTTTTTCTTTTGAATGAGCAGGCCAAATATTATGAAATTTTCATGTTTTCTGTCAAGTTGCTATAGAAAGCAGTGGTGTACAGAATCTTGAGGCATTACTGTTATTCTTTAGCCATACTGACAGTAAACCAATTATTCCTTCTTTAATTTCTATCCCCTGGACAGTTTCTGGTTTTGAGCAAGTATGTTGCTTTTTATCATATGATTATTTGGGTTTTCTAACAGGCTTTTGTTGAAGAACTCTGTCAAAGGCCTTTAATGAGCCTGAACAGATCCTGCCAGCTGGTTTTCGTATAGTTACTCTGAGAAAGTTCATGTGGCTGACTGTGGCCTGCAGGGAGCATGGCTCATCCCTGCTGTTTGAGTCTGTCAGCAAATAGTCATCATAATTTTGTTTTTAGTTATTAAGCCAATTTATTGGAAGCTAGTGAGGTCTATGGTATTTCTCAAAAGAGTAGAAACAGCACAGGCAATCTTCTTGCCCTCATGGAAGAAGGAACTTCTTCCATGCTAGGAAGTGAGGAACTATTTTAGCCAGCAGCTCAACCATTTTGTTTCTGATAGGTCTAAGTGCAATACTGTCATCTTCTAGTTTCTGCTGTTGTATCATCTTTCCTATTGGAAAAGAGCAAGTTAGGAGCACTCAGTGTTTTTGTTATTCTCATTGTCAGCTGATGCAATATCAGCTTTTCGTTGTCTTAATTATTGAACTATTCTATGATCTCTGGAATAACAAAACTGTCTCAGATTTCATTCACGATGTCACCCTCCACTATGAAAATGTATTTTGATCTCAGGGATGTCTTCCAAATTATTTCATGAATGTTAAAGCAAATAACTTATTCAGGCCTTCAGCAACACCAGCCTCATCTGTCACCATTAGTGTATTCACATTCCTTAATGATCCTGTTGACATCTTCCCCCCCTCCCGCCCCCAGCTGCTTGCTTCTTTTTAATGTTTATTAATTTTGAAAAATATCCTTTTAATTTGCATTTTGATGAATATCCCTATAACTTCTAAAACAGCCAACCAGCTGTGATCAAAATTAGCATTAACTGATTTTATTATCCTTTTAATAACTCTTAAACTATCAGGTTTGTGGAATCAAACTATCAACTGTGTTGCTATAACTAGGAAAAGAGTTTCTTTTACTATAACCATTGGATTTTCTCTTTTTCTCTTTTTCAGTTGATTTCAGTAATACTTCTGTTATTCTCAGGTATGTGATCTGCATCTCCAAAGACTTTTGCATCCTTTAAAAGTAGTTTCTTGAAAGCATACTTTCAGATAATTCTCATCACAAGAAAATTTGTACAGTATAAGAAGTGTAGGTGTTGGTAGAGGTGAAGAAGCAGTGGGGAACATGGAGGGCTAGGGTAAATGTTCCTTTGGATTATTTGCACATAAGTATAATGCACATTTCTGTGGAATTACAAGCTGTTAGGTTTTTGTTTCTTTTATAGATTTAATCTATGGGGGATATACATGCAAAAGATACCTAAATATGGAAAAAAAACCCTGTTAGGTTTTGTATTAATTTACAGCTTCAGCTAAGGCTGATGTCCTTTTCTGGATGTTGAAAAGCTAAAACATCATGTTCCAAAGAGATCCCTCAGTGCTTATGGACAGCTGACTTTCTAGAGGCTACATCTGAATGGGTCGTAGATCTTGAACGTCCTGAGTAACAGGCTTATAACTGCACCATAATATTTGAGGTGGGAATGCCTTTAATGAGACAATTTCAAAAGTGAGGATGACACATGAACAAGGAAATTAGTTTTCTTTTTCATCTCTTGATGTGCAATCTTATCAAGAGCAGATCTGACTTTTGTTTGGTTAAAGTAAACTGCTAACATTTTACGTTTACGTAAAAGGCTTTTCACTTCAATCTGCCCACCCGATTTACTATGAAAGTTATAGTGTGGCAGTAAGTTGAAACTGTTGTAAAACTCTACCCTGCAGAAGTCCAGCCATGAAAGTCTTGCTTCAGTAACATTTGTTTCAATATAATAGCTTACTTTTTTAAAACAGAATATTCTGGCTTGCTGCTGATCATCCTTTTCTGGTAACGATTCATAGCAGAGGGATTAATGGAATTAAAGAGCTGGTAGGAGACAACTGGCATTTGAAATAAAGTACACTTTAATCTGGAGTAACAGGCAAAGGGCAAAAAGCTAGTCTTGTTTGCATATATTGTGTATGCTTGAACGCTCGCAACAGCAGACAGAATGAGCTGAAACAGTAAACTGTTCACATTCTTGTGTTTGTTTAGCTGGAATAAAAAGATACTGGAAATGTATCTCAGTGACAGAGCCCATGCATGCTGGAATAGGAATCCTGGCAACTAAGAGGAAAAGCCCCAAGAGAACTTCGACAATTTAAACAATGCTAACCACCCTCAGGGAGTGTTATTTCTTCACAGTTAGCACACTGTGCCTTTAAGCAAGCTCAAAAAAAAAAAAGCACCCAGTCAATGTAGTGCTCCCTTCCTCATGTTTTCTTTGCTTAGAACTTGCCACAGAGCAATTTACTAATATGCTGTTAATGGCTGCCAAGGTAGTAAAGGTATTGTAATCTGATGTGTATGAGGTTTGCAAGAAGACATTTTATCTTTTATTAGGTACGCTGAGAACTGGGAAAAACTGACACCCAATTGTCTTGGTCTGTGGTTGCTTCCAAAGATGACTGAGGACCACAGGGTTGGGCGAAGGCAACAAAATGTCTGATAAAATAATAACATTTCAGTAAGGGCATGGTAGTGATGGCGAAGGATTCTGATTACAGTCCTCCTAATCTTTGACAAAAATAGTGGGAACAATTAAGGGTGCCATTTAAAAATGAAGAGGGAGTAAAAATGGCTCAGGAAATCCAGTGGGGAGGAACTAGGGTATTTCTTCCAATTTATGTAGGAACAATCGCCATTGCTTAACCTTGCTGTACAGGGTTAGGAGAATAATCATTGATGGTCATGTGATCAAACTATTTCTAGGCTGTTAGGTGTCTTTTACCATCACTCAGTGGGTTTCTCTTAAACAATAGACTTGCTTATACCTCTGGTAGTGCACAGAAGTATAGTACCACCGGTTGGTAAGCAAAATGCGCACCTCAGTTCTATGAGAACATGCAAGAAAATGATCTTTGAGATTTAACCTTCTCCCCAAATCTATTAAATAAAAACCCTAAGAATTAAAACAGAATTAAAAAATTCTGGAATGAAATCCTTTCTGTTGTCCTGATGCCTAGTTCCTCACTTTGTGGTCTCTAGAAAAGTTTATGTATTTTTCTCCCTGAAGTGCTACAGTGGGAGCTTTTGCTTAAGACAACAAATATTGGTATTGTGCAAAATGCCACTGAATGCAGCTGTTAGCATGCCAATCGTTTGCTGTATTATCTTCTCTTTCTGCAATAATTTATACAGCTTGCTTCCAAAGGACTTGAGTCTTTCCTTTACAGCTTGATCCCTAACTTCTATATTTTAAATAGACAGGACTGACAAAGGAGAGTAGAGAGGGTAAATGATAAATCATAAACAGAGAGGTAAAATGGCTTTCCTAAGGTCACACAAAGGGACTGTAGAAGAATTGGGAGCATCCTTGATTAAGTTCCCACTTGCTGGACAAGAGTGTTTTGGTATGAAGATCTGACTGAGTGGTTTTATCTGTGAACACTTGATCATCTATAAAGAATTAACACCTTAATGAAAGAATGTTGGTAAATTTAGTGATACACTTACTTGCCTCTTTAAGCTGAATTCAGACTTGTCACCAAAAGTGTACTCAGTTCTGGTTTAAATGGATGAACTATTTGAAGCATTTGCCTGTATCAAATACACAATGTCTACCAATTACACTACCTTAAATAACCTGTTCCTTTAGTGCTCTAAAGTTTGATTCCAGGGCTCTTAATCCTATTCTATCATATGAAGATAATTTGTAAACTGTCCCTTTGTTTATTTCCCAAATGGAAGTTTTAAGCCTTCACCCAGAAAACAGAAACAAGAAAGTCATACATGTATTTTTAATGGTGTAGGAAAATTCTCCTCTTTTCCAAATAACATTACTATCAAGCTTCTGCTTTAATGCCTGTTAAACTTGCTTCAACTGGAATATATTGAATAGATTTTGAACTTCTATCACATGCTTACTGCTTTGTCAGTAAAATTACTGCAGTATCTCATGCCATCTGTCACAATCCCTTCTCTCAGCAGGGACTCTCTCCCAGTTATAGTGTTATATAGCATGAAACAGTATTATTGTTGGGCATTTTGCTGCTCAGCCAGAAGGTTATGTTAAGGAAAAAGGAACATGATATAAGGTTGGGGTTTTTTTTTTTTCTCTCTGGTGAACACACACACACATGTCAGGGAGGGTTATATGATTTAAAATTTGAATAAAAATCTTTCTAAAAATACCAGATGGTGTAATAATCTTTGCTGTATTCTTGGCTTCTAGACTGCTGTTGTGCTTTGCCATAATAAATTTGTGTGTTCTGAAGAGCAGTTGCTGGCTTGCTTGTTCTTGCTTCTCAGAACTCTGCCACATGCACTTTGAAAATGATACTCATGCAGGGCATGGGAGTTAAATTACAATACCAAGTGTACAGTGTATGGCAAGTGTACTGCATAGTGTGTAGTGACTGTCATCCTCACAAGTCACTGGATACTGCAGTTGCATTTCAGTGTGCTACAGTACTTTCTTGTAGGAGGTAGGCAAGTTACTTTGACAAGTAACTTAGGAAGATGTCTAAGTCTTCGCCCAGAATTTTTTACACTGGTGTAATGTAATTTCTACTGGCACAGGATAGTTTACCTAATACTTCTGGCCAAATTCCAGCTGAGGTAAAATGTCATCAGACCTAAATCTTCCATGCATAACCATTTTGAAAAAGTGTTTCCTTCCAGTTCAACGTGAGCACATACTGTATTGCTGATATAACGGCTGTCATGGTTGCTCTCTCATATTGATAGGAGTCCAGCTAAGTCTAGCCATGGTGTTTATTTCAATGCATTCTTAGCATCCCCCTGTCCCCAAAAGACAGTGGAGTATCAACTATATCAGTCAAATTAAATACCTACATTTCTGCAGAATTATTCATTAATGATCATTTTTCTTAAAAAAAAGTAGTGGTGGCAAAACATTTTTTTAATATATACTTTTGTGTAGTTTTAAAAGCTAACAGATTTCTTTATATACTGAAATAAATAAAAAATGAAATTATTTGGGAGTGAGAATCTTTCCCAAAACTGGGCCAAATCTTCATCTAGAAACTGAATTATAGTTATGCAAGTGCATGTCTTATGGAAGCATTGACAAACATTCTGCTGCTTAATTTCACTTGAATAACCCTTCTGTGATGTTTCAGTAATTCTTGAGTATTCATGACTAGGAACATTAAAAATCAAAACATGCTCCTTTTCCCCTAGCATTGGCTTCATTCATGCCTTTCGTGTTTGTATCCGGGAATATCTTTGGAGGGCTTAAATAGCTGCAGTCTAAGCTCTGGGAGTCACTGGAGGAGAAATGGAGACAAGCAAATGAATATTTAAAAAAACTTGTAGCAGTGTGGATTTGTAGATTGCATAAATTCCACAGGCATTTATTGTTGTGCTTTCAATAGCTAGTGGGATACTCATTACTCTGCTCTGTAAGGACTAATCACAAGGAAGCAAGGCTACTGTTTCTTTCTCTTAAAGCATCCTATGAATCAGTCCTCTGCATCCATTTGCTGCTTATGTAAACAGTTTGTCTTATACAAACCTTGGTGGTTTTTATATAGTAAGTTGTACAAATTCTAGTCATTTGCTTGCTTGCACTGGACATGATTTCCTTGACTATGAGTTTTCCGTCAAAGCAGAATAAACCCCTTGTTCAAAATTAGGAACTGCATTCTTGAAAGTCCACTGGTTTAGTAATTAATTCATTGTATGTTCATACTTTGGGTTTTTTTTTATGTCTTGGAATGTAGTTGTGAAAAATGTCATGGTTTACTATGAGAGTTTGTCATGTCTCCATAGCCATTTCAATATACCACATCTCTTTCATTTTATGTACTTGGATATGTTTAGAAACAAAATTAAGATTGAAAAAGGAGTTAACACATTTCAGATTTATGGCTCTGTGGACAGTCTAATTTTTCAGCGCATCCAACTGTGTTCATTCTTAGAAGGACACCCAAGGATTACTTCTTGCTGTAGTCTGAACTGCCATTCAATGAGACAGAACATATGAAATGCAAATGAGAGAGTTAAAATTCAGATCTTTTTGCACAAAAGTATATTTTTAGTTGCACATTATTATATTGTCAAACAGCACAACACATTAAATGATGATGGTGATACATGGTGATGTCACTGCTAATATTTAATACGAGATTTCTCTTGCACTGGATACTTAAAGCCTCTTTCTATGGACAGTTAATCTGCATTAGCTCTACTTAAGAAAAGAGGATCAGTCAAAGAACTGTCTATTTTAATTGTAATCAATTTAGTAAAGCTTAGAGCACCATATGGGGGCAGGGCTCCGTCATAATCTGAGCTGCACACGTATAAAGGAAAGACAAGCTAACACCTAAAAATCAGAGACAAATGTCCTTTTCTGCAGAAAATACAATGTAAACATGATTTAGAAAGAACAATCTTGGGTTAAAGCTCTGATACCCAGCCAGGCTTAGTGCATGACCGAGAGATTTACTGGAAGACTGACGCTGCCCAGTGTCTTTTGCATATTTTGGTCATGTGGTACAGTGACAGTGGCGAACATTCCCACGTCTTTCCCTGGAGCTCTTGTAGTTTTGTTGCAGCCATTGAGACTACCTGCATACCTTTCTGTATTGGCACTGTAGGCTTAGAATAGTTGGTAATTCTGGATTTATTTATTTTAAGCTAAGGCTGGGTCTAGATTAAAGGAATACTGAAAAACTTGTCTAATGGAGACTCACCTCATACTAACAAGAGCATTCCCTGTTTTCCAAAAGAAACTGATTTTTACTGAGGAAAGTGTTCTTGCTGGCTATGGCTATAAGGCGTAGGTTCTGTAAGGTTATTAATATGTCTTACATAATTATGCTGACAAAAACTTTTAACTGTAGATCAGGCCTCAGTGTGCAATAGGACTTCTAAAGAAGTTAGGACATCTTTTAATCAATTCACCATTGTAAGTGATTATGAAAAATATTTGCACAGGTATCAAGCCATGTTGATTGTTTATTTTTATATGGCCAATATCTTTAGACTCCCTGCCCAGCTTAGGAAAAGGATAAGGAATCCTGAAGCTTGCAAATGCAGACTTCCTGTTCTCTGGTTATGGGATTTGGCCTTTTGCTCAGTTTCAGGTTCAAATAAACAAAGAAGTAAAATAACTGATAAGATAAATTTCCTGAAAACAGTGGAATTGCATCAGAAGTACTTCTGAGGTATTTTTAAATTTGGTTCATTATCCTTATAAAAATCATACTCAGGTTTCTCTTGCAGGAAATTGGTGGTTCCTTTCCTAGGTAGCTACTGACAGTAAGAGGTGTTCAGAATTGGTGCAGAGAATTTTGATGCTTAGTCTCTAGTTCTATTTTTAAACATTTATACATTTAAGGCAACTTAAATGCCAGTTTCAGGTTTTGTGGCCATCACGTAGATGATGCCATCTAAGTCTTAAAGTGCTTACAGCTTTGTAGTGACTGTCTGATGTAGCTCTACTGCATACTTTCAGCGAATTGTTACTGGAGGTGTACTAAAGAGGAAGCAATAAGCAAGCCAGGTAGATTTAATTCCAGAAAAACTCAGAAGTAAAACTATATGGGATGACCTTGTTACTTGGCTTCTGGAAGGTGCACGTAAGCCTGCCTCAAGTGCTTGGATTTCATTGCCTTTGTTTTGTATTTGACATTTTGAGTTGTAGAGGGAATAATATCTTAAGATCACTGGATGAAACATCTAAGGGTAACACCTGGCATCTGCCAATTGTTTTATGGCCTTTTTCATACAGTGCCTATTGATCCTCAGTCTTCCTGCTCTGGAAGAAATGTATGAAGTCTTGTAAAATATCCTGTTCACTTTATATGGCATCAATACTTATTTCATCTTGACCTAAAAAACAAACAGAACAAGATTTTTACCTCAAGTTTTAGATACCTTGCCAGCTAAAAATGTAACTGTTGTGCACGCCTGATCTCACAACTTGAACACTTAATAAAAGGCAAGTTAATATCAATGCAACTGTAAAGTTTTGATGTAGAGGCACTAGGACTTAAAATTTTAACTTGTATACTGTATGCCTTTTGAGTGTTCATGTGCCAGAGAAAGAGATGAAGCTTAACAAGACAGACCTAGAAATCAACATATTTTTGAAACCAGATGGTGTTGGAGCATATTGTCAAGTCACTGGTGCAGAGAGCCCTATTTAGTAATTTTCACTTTGAACAAAGAGTCTAAGACCTCAGAACTGTATGACTCCCTTGAGGTTTGTCTCATTTGTAAGTGTATAGTTGGCTTAAGGAATCCTATGTATTCCTCTGCCTTAGAGAACCCATGCCTTGTTCCTAGTTATTGGCTGTATTTGGCTGATACTCATTTACAAATTCTGAGACAATGCCCTGTAGGGCAAGAGCTATTGAACACTTAGTTATACCAGATTGTAATAGTGTTTGTGTTCTGCATGCATGGAGTTTATCCACCGTGGTTCTGGTCCAGGGTGGGTAAGGACATAGGAAGGTTGATTTCCACTCAATCTTCTGCATTAGTTGAGGAAAGTCCCTTTTAAAGAGCCTTTCTGCTTTGGAAGGGTTTCCTTGGGGAAGCACAGGTGCTTTCTCTTAGAAAGAAAACCCCAGGCAGTTGACCATCTTTTGCAATAGTTTGTTCATTCTCTGTACAGGTTTTCAACATATGTAGTGAAATGTGTACACCCACAGTATATTTAAGAGAGAAATACCCATTATTCCCATATTAGAACAGCGGGTGTTTTTTGTTGAACCTGGAGATGGCGATAAATATAACATGTTCCTACCAAAATAACCTTGCCATCTTAAAATCTGGAACGGTGTGTCTACTGTTTGAGAGAACAAAAATAAAGCAGTGAACTGTATTTCCTCTGTGGAAATGGGAATCTCTCCAATTTACTCTGCATTGCTTACCTCAGGCATCTTGTTTGGCAAGGCTCCCTGTTTTTATGTATCATCATCACGGCTAGGTCTTTGTTATGTGACTAAGTTTGTGGAATAATGGGTAAGGTGGGAGTTAGTTGCACTCTACTGAGAAACTGCTTTCCCCTTTGGTAATGTGACATTAATTACTGAAGACACAGATGAATACTTTGTATGTGCAGAGGACTGTGAAAGCATGAATAAGTAACATCTCTAGTGATCAACTGACAGAATGGCAAATACATTGGTGTTACACTGAACAGATGGAATCTCTGCCAGTTGTGATGGCTTCTGCAGTAAAAGGGTCAAATGTGCTTTATACTATTTTCTTATCCAGGAATGTCTTCCTGCTTCCCTCAAATAGTGAATAAAGAGCAAAGTGATTCTGACAATGATTTTTCTTTCTCCTTCATTCTTGGGCTTTGGGAGTCAAACAACACTTTATTACTTTTAGGTGTTGCTGAAAGGTTAAAGATTGTGAAATCTCACCCAGAAAAAAAAAAATCCCCCCACTTCCCAACAAAAAACAGAAAAGCTGTATGGATAGAGATCTCATAACCTGAAAATCTATTTGAAGGGCAATTATTTGCTTTACGTGAAACGTGCCAAGCCACAGTGTCCTTAGGAGTTTTATGTTCCTTCTGAAAACAGCAATAACTGAAAACTGGAAGGAATTAGCAATATCTTTCTGTGCCAGTTGTTTGTTTTGGAGTTTGTTTGCCTTCTTTTTTCCTCCTGTTACATTTGATAAATAGCTGCAGTGATAAAATTCAAAGAGGCTTTTCTGGAACAGTCTAGCTGCAGGAGTGCACGATGATGTGGAATTCTATACAGCTTGTTGTTAGTTTTCAATTTCTCCTTTCAAGGGGCATGAACAGCTGAGTATATCTAATTGTATTTGTTTCCTGGCACTACAAAATTTTCCCACATGAGCTAGGGCTGTGGTCAGCTCTCTGACATATGGGTCAGTGGAGATAAACTGCAATCAGGAATTCATAATTGAAGATACTGTACTTCAGCTCTTTTGCTGATTATCCTGGGTTCCTTTATGTCAGTCTGTCACAAAACATTTGGAATTCTCTAGGGAACCACTCCACACAGCCTTGAATAAGGAAACTTTGAGCTATGTTTGTTATGGAAAGAAGAGGAAACCATACTGTAGAATAATAGATGTGAAATAGATCTAGGAGAAACGTGGCCTCTTGTGCTCCCACAGGTAAATGATTCCCACCTATTGTGGGAAAGGACCGTTTGCATGATTCAGTCATGGAAAATGGACATTGAATGAGCTCTGTGGAGTATCAGGGTTTCCAAGATGATGTGAGATTGTTAGAACATTCTCTGGCCCCATATCATCAACGATAGATTATTCATAAGAGGATGAGCCAAGTAATGGGCTCAAGCATAACATACTCCCTGATCTGTAACCCACACATCTCAATGATGCTCAGAAGCCACCTGTGTTTTAATTGTATGAGGTCTTAACAACAAATTATGGGAGATGAGAATTTGGACTTACCCAGGGCTTTCCCTGGCTTGCTCACACGGCTAAAAGGGGTCACATAGGACTTCGTCCTGCAATACCCCAGAGTTTGCAGCTGTTTGAATATGAAGTGGGTTTGGGGAGTGTAGGATTGAGTCACTACTTGCACAACACAGACGCACTCTAAAGCCATCCAAGTTTATAGCAGTTGTGGTACTTGGCCGCTTACTTGTAAAGTTGTTTTTTCGCCCTTTCCCCCTTTGTCCAATACAGGATAGACATTCATGGATCTGGGACGTAATTTGGATATTTGTGTTAAAAGCCAGTACTGACAACATTCATTCCTGCCTGTGAGGGCATCTCTCTCCAAGGTCAAAAGCAAATATGAGCAAACAACAAGCAACTTTAACAAAATAGGATTTTGTTTCCCAGCTAATTTCCTTCAACGTTTGAGTGCATATGTTCTTGTGGTTTGGATGTGTGATACATATCTGTAGAAAGAAAGGTATTTTCTGATTTTTAAACCTTTGGAAAATGAGGCAAGTCCTGCCCAACATCTGGCCCAGATGCAAATCTAAACATTTAGGCTATTAATATGTAGGCAGAATTATAAAACTGTTACATAATGCATGTTCCCAAACCAAAGATATACATATTTCTTTGTAAGTAGAATTTCCTTTTGCCTTGCCTCACATCACGCTTTCGCACTCTGCCCCACTGCTACTGATCTGCTGATAATGTTGAATATCTTTTTTTGAGTAGGATAATGTATACTATTACTTAAAATAAAAGCCTGAATATTCATGAGAGGGCTTTTTTATGGATATTGCATCTGCTTTCATTTTCTGTGTCACTAGTTCTCTGTAATATAAAGTAGTTTAACACTTCCCATCGGCCAAATTCTAGTCTTACATATGCCAAAACCCTGCTGAAGCAAGATTGGGAGTCTGTTCCTACAAAATCTCTTACTTAGGTGAGTAGTAATTTGCAGGTGATGGACTTGCATGAACTTCTGTTTTAACACATGAAGGAAAGAAGAGTATCTTAAAAGTTTTCATAATGTTGACTACACTACTCTGTAAAATGTTTGCGAAGGCTGAAAACTTCTATTCCCGATAATTACATATGATTGTATTTTCTGGCACTGTCAAATGCTGTTTACAAAATCTGGTGCAGAAGCTTGTGAGAATGCATTAGGGAAAATTCTGCAGCAGGGAAATGCTTTGGGTTTTGTTTTACTTTCCAATTGTGTTTGGCTTTTAAAATAGAATGAGACTTTCCTGTAGCTGGTTGCTTTCAAATTTCACCATAAATAACAGAATTTTGAAGGGATAAGAGAACCATGAAGGGTATCTGACACTACAGAAAGAATTCCACTGCCTTTACATCTCCCTTTCAAGTACAAGTAGTTTTTTTTCAAAAGAGAAGAAAAGAGACATTTGAGGGAAAACCATGCAGAGGTATTTATCCTTTTGTTTTAGAAGTTTCGGAGTCTTCTCTCCACCTGTACTGGAAAAACAGATTAAAAAAAAAAAATCCATTTTATTGGAAGGCAATTTCCAGTTTTCAGTGGTGGAAATCCCAGCTGGCAGAAACCCCACTGTAAGCTTCCTAACCTAGATCATCGCTTTGTGAGCACATTAGCCAACAGAGCACTAATTCAAGCTTGTCTTAGATCAGGTGTTCATTTGATTCACATGCTCCTGGGCTTTTCTCATAGAACCAGGCGGAAAATTTGCAGAAAAAGATTAGGCGACTATATTTGGATCCCTGTCTTGTTTGGTTATCAGTGGCCTTTATTCAAATTTAACTTGAGCATGCATTTTGAAGTGTTACAGGAAGCCATTCTGAAAGGCTGTTGGAAGAGCTTGTGTTACAGAAAGCTACTACGCTGACAAAAGGACGTTATGGAGCCAAATAATCAATGAATATCCAAAGACAACAAAGCACATCAGGCTAAATTCACTTCTAGTTTAAATCCAGAAATTCACTGGTAACAAATTTGGCCTTCTGTCACAAAATATTTTTGAAGGTGCCTTGTCATGAATTTTACTTAATGATCTGTGAAGTACCTTCTTAAAATAAACATACACTTCAAATAACTGGATATTAACAGATATTAAGATGTTAATATGAATACGTCCCAGTAAAATGAAACCTCTTGGCATGTGCAATTAGTGTGAAAATAGCATCACTACTTTGAGAAACATAAACTTCTTTTCTCTATAGCTCTGTACTACATATATAAATCTGTACTCCATTTAATTGTTTTCTGATTTGCTGATAGCATCCCAGTTTGTGTGATTTTTCAACAAATATTCTTAATAATTTGGCAGTGAAATACTGCATATTGTTTGAAACTAAAACCCTACCCTTACTCCACAGTTGCAGGTATAATTGGCCAGACATTTGTGGCTTCCTTACAGCCTTTCTAATCCAGAATATGACTAAAACCAACTCAATTCTACAGTGAGCTCCCAAGACCTTTGTGAAATGGAAGAATTATAGAAGGGTAGTATTTGCTTTCAGTTTAAATTTTCAGAGATTTCAGAGGTGGATATTACAGCTGGTAGAAACTCAGAGGAAAAAAAGTAAGCAGTTTTCTGAGCCCTCTTAATAGATTTTGTTGGGAACTTCCCAACAAAAGTTTTCATCAGGATATTTTGAGTCCTAAAAATTCTTACTGACACTCGAGTAGCAAAACCGTCACCTAACATACAGACAGCATGTGAATCAAATTAGAAAGATGGCTACGAATCCCATTTGATCTGGTTAAAGAAGCACAGGGGCATAATGGTATCACAAAGTACAAGATGAAGCATCCTGTGAGAATGGGTCCTATTATGTAGCATTGTATTTCATAGCCTTGATGCATGTTGAGAGTCTGGCCTTTACTAATGTCACGTTTCTCTAGGGACTGATACGTCATAAAAGCTGATTGGCTTAACCTTCTTTCCCTTTGAAAAATGAACTGAAATTTAATTCTAAACAACACTAATTTTGCCCTGGACCTAGCGTTTGTTGGAAATCCTCCCTGTTATAAAAAGGATGATGAAAATTAGGGGGAGAATACAGAAACCAAGACATTATTATAGCTACTATGTAGCAAGGGGTACTTTTAAACTGTTACTCCTTCCTGAAATACACAGTCTGACCCACTGTTTCAAGTTTGAGTAAGAGAAACATTTTTTTTTTAATATAACACGTTCCTATTCAGTAGGTAATCTGTATTTGTCTTATGTATTTTTGTGTCCAAGATACTCTATTATTACCTTTTACTAATACTATTTATCTTACTGCGGAACATAACCATGAGCCTGTTAAAGGTACTACAACCATTTTCTTCAGTTTAAATTCAGCGAAGGACGTAATTGTCTCCAGTAAGATTTAAGCTTGCTCTTTAAAGTTTAAGCATTCTACTAAACTGCTGTCTACCTGATAGCAATCAGAAATGGATATCATTCCGTCGATTCACTACCTGCAGTAGTATGAGCTTTTGCTCATTTCAGAGGCAAGTAAGACTATTTATGAAGCAGTTTACTAAAAGGTGTTGATAAAGAGCAAAACCATAAAGCTGGGATTTCATCAGTTACTTTAGTAAAGCAGGCCAACATTACATTCTTCCCATTTTAATTGGCCTAAAACATTTCATTCTGTACTGATGTAAGAAATGCACATACCCCCCAGTCCAGAGTCTTTGGAGCAAGCTGTAGCAATGCTGTTCCTCTTCACTGAAGCTCTGAAAAGACAGAATTTATTTGTGCTAGCAAAGCGTTTGCCAAAACCATGCACTGTCTAGTTGAAACTTTCCCACCTGCTTAAATACTGTTTATATTTCCATTATAGATAGTTCTGCGTTTGTTGTTAATTTTTTTTAGTGTTGTATACCATTTGATTGCTTCCCTCAGTAAAAACAAACTCCATCTCTTCTTGTTGTCTTTGATGGGAGCTGTCTCATTAATCACGACATGCAGCTGGAAGTAGTATCCACATATGTGGGGCATATGAAAAACTTTTTTTGAATTTGTCAGTAATTTTTTTAAAGAACCATTGCCAGGAAGTTCTGTTTTGTTAAATTAGAAACATCTTGCATGAATGTACTGATCTCAAAACCCACTTATGAATACAAGCTATCTGGAAATAAAAGAAAACCAAACCACTTGGGTAAAATGGAAGGAAAGCAGCATTTTGGCAATGATTTCCCCTTGCCCACTGTGTTCTTGTAGTATGGACTTTTTCCATCCTTAGTTAACATCTTTTTTCTCATTAAAAAAAAAATAAAAATCGATGCATATTTTGGGTGACTAAGAAAAGGCCTTTTTTCCCCCTGCCACTTCAGTGCTCTGCTTGTGCACCCATGCCCTGCATTTACCAGGATTCTCCCAGCTGACCCTTGTCCTGCCGTCTCCCTCCTTGCTGCCCTGCAGTTTTCTGCTCACCTACATGTGTACTGTAGGAGGCTCTTGTAGCCAACTATATGTGTTGCTCTTATGGAAGGTGTGTTCTTTCCTTCTTCCTGTCAATTTCTCATTGCTCCCAGGACAGCACAGCAAACCGTCAATCTGCATGACCTCTTTTTTAGAGTATAACATAATTTGCATTGACTGTGAGCAAACAGGAAAGGATGCTGTCTTTCACATCTCTAAAGTATCAAAACCAAGAAGCCAAAAGAACCACAATGCACCATTTTAAAAAGCATTGATGTCTGAAAGTCAATCTCTTGATTTCCAAGTGCTTAAGGTTTCAGTTGCCTGTGGCTGGCATTGTCTCTGTACTGACAGATATGGATTAGCTCTGAACAGCTGCTTTTACTGGTTGTTTTCTGCACTTCGGGCATTTGCACACTCCAGCAGCAGTACAGAGTATAATGATGATGCAGCAAAAGGTCTGTATGAATTTGAAACAAATCAGAAAACAAACATCTTCAGAAAATACGTTTGGATTTGAAATTAAATGTTCCCAAAATACTACTACACTCTTCAAGCTCTGTAATTGCTGCCAGAGTGCAATCTGTCACAATACTGGCTTGCACGTTTTACCGTAACACCTGCTATAAGTATGAAATATAGAAACAAGGTGTCAAACAGAAGTGAATCTCAAGAATATGCTGTCGGTGTATCTATTAAAATTAACAACTCCCACCCTGAAGACTTAGCATCAATAAAAAGGTGTCTTTATTGACATGAAATGCATCAACAATGCAAAAGACTGAATCTATGAAAGGGGGTAAACATGTCTCTTGATGATCCACACAGAGCATACATTATTAAGGAATTAGCATTTCTACAAAATGGCTGAAACACATGCAGTTTGTGGAATGGAATGGATCCATTACAATCACGTCTAGATTAGAGAGCTCACAAGAGGATTAGCAGAGTTATAGAAGACAATCTTCTGAGTCTAGCAGAGAACCTCCTGGGAAAGCTAAAAGTCATAATCAATACATAGAAGGAAAAATTTCTTGTAAAGCTGAAGGCAGGGAAAGGAGAAAAAGAATTTAATACTCTTGTTTTAACTTTAAAATATTTTGAAAACATCAATTACCGGTTCTCCTCACTAATCTGCTAAATGTGGTAAATTATGTTCTCCTGTCTTACAAATGGGAACTTGGTACAAACAGCTCATGTGTCTTGTTGAACTATATGGCACCAGCAAGGAAATGAGAATATAGGAGTTTATAAGTACCAGTTTTATGAAGGGCACCTCCTGCCCTTCCCTCTTTCGCCAAGAAGCTTTAAGAAATCTGTCTTAGAAATTGTGTTCTATATAACCATTCAAGCTCACTGATTAAGAACTGCTTTTACATTTGTGACTCATATTGGCTACTGTTCCTTGACACAAGAAGTACAAATTACAATATATTACAAATATATTGAGAGAAAGAGAAGAAATTGAAACAGGATTAGAATATTATTCTTCTTTTACAATATGTTGGCTCAAGCGTTGGTATGGAAAACTCATCTTGGTATCATTCCTCTACCTAGAAGGGACATATAACCACCAGTACATAGATTACTGTGGGGGAGTTAAAAGGTAATTCTCCTGATGAACAGAGTGGATTGGGGAGAATGGAAGTGCAGGTGTGGTCATATACTAGAAATTTCTTCTGGCTTTGTAAACTAATCAAAGCTAACCTGAAATTATTAAGTATTGTGATATACACAGAACTATATACGTCAGGAAGGGATGCGGGAATGTTTATGCGCTGAAGGCTTCTTGCATTTATGAATTTGCTAGGAAGTGCTTTTAGAGGAGAGAGAACCAGTTGTGGAGAAGGAACGGGCTGATAAAAACAGTTCAGCTCCTGCAAGATTTGCCGAGTCCAGGCCTATCCGCACAACTGTTGCCGAAGTAGAAGACAGTGGAAGCCCTGACCTGGCTTACGTTTCCAACGCAGGTATGCTGAGCCAGACTGCAACTTTCTTTATTCACTTGCCTGACAGCTATTAAGAAACTATGCACGCAGTTAACTAGTTTATGTGACTTCTTCATCGAGTCTTAGTGAAATTAATAATAAGTGTACTGTTTACGTAAGATTCCATTTTCCGTAGTGCTTCATTTTGCACGTATGAATTGGCTTCACTGGTGTCAACGAGATTATTCTTCCGTGCCTTGCAGCTGACTGAGGCGGCGACTCCTTCCGGAGGGAGCCTGTGCAGAGGCTGCGCCGTGCTGCTTGAGGGTTGTGCAACAAAGCGCACAGGTGATTTATTGCAGCCTTACGGGCTGTGCCGACATGAGACGGCCGCTCCGCTGTCGGGCTACAAACACGGTTTTGTACCCGTGGAGAGATGGAGGTAAATCCCGCAGCAACCCTCGCTCCCTGCGGGCCATCGGGTACCGAGCCCCGCTCACGACAGAGATCGGACCAGCATCACAACAGAGAACAAACAGGGGGTCAGCAGAGTATCCCAGCCGCGAGGCGGCGCCCACTGCGGCTCCAACAGCAACCCAGGGCCGCTGCGGCGCCGCAAAGGCTGCCACCTCCCCCGAGCCTTTGAGGCCCGGGCTGCGGGGGCGGTGGTCGCCGCCTCACGCCGGGTGCCCGGGAAAGGGCTGTAAAACCACGATCAGTGCCGGGTCCAGCCCCGGCTCGGGCTGAGGGAGGCTCACCGAGCGCCGCGCCAGGCAGCGCGGAGCCGGCCGTGTCGCGGCCGCTCAGTCGCCAGCAGCGAGCGGGGGCGCGGGCGCGTGCCGGCTCCCGCCGTCGGAACCGTCAGGGCGGCGGCGCGGATCCCGCGGCTTCCAGAACGTTCCATGGCCGGGAGCTCATTCTCCAGCCTAGGGCTGTTGGCTGCGGCCGTGGGATGGCCAAGGTACGCGCCTGGGACTGCCGTGGGGCTCTAGAGAACTTCACCGTCCGACGGCACCTTTGTGTTCCGCGGCCGGGATCAGCCCGCCTCAGGCGTTCTCCTGAGGGGAAGTGCTGAGGGGGGCGGTCGGTAGAAGTGGCCCCAGGAGAAAAAGAAAAAAAACCCCAAACCCTCGCTTTCTGTCTACTAAGTGGTTTGCTTACAGATCACTCGAGGGCATTCTAGTAGGACTACTATGTCAGCTGATGTTTATAATTACCAGTTTTTATCTACATGCACAGTTCCCTAAATTACTAGAGGTTTTTGTCATGTTTCTCAACAGATGTAAATCACTGAATTATGTGAGAGAAACAAATTCTCTGGTATAAAGCTGTCCTAATCGAGGAACCTTCACTGGGGATTATAGGAGCAGCAGCGTTTACTGTTGGACTTAAATAAGATAATTATCAGCGATGTGTGTACGATAACTTAGTTCCTAGTCACAGAAGTGATTTTGGAAAGTATGGGTTGTTAATCTGTTGTTTATAGAAAGTAATTTGCAATTGGCTTTGAGTCTTTCTTAACATCTAATAATGTAACCTGAATTTGAACAAAGCTCTTTCCCCAGACTTTCTTTAACCCATTAAGTATCTCTTCTGAAATGCGTATGAAACATTCTAATGAATTTAGCGTCAGTTTGGTGCATAACGTCTTTTGATTTTCCTTGGATATGACCTACTTTCCCAGTAGCTTCCATACCCTGGTACGTTATGTTTCTGGAAAAGAAAAAAAATATTGAAGCAGTGACTTCGATGCAGTGTAGTGCTGGTGCGTGAGCCTAGAGGTCAGGTGAAGATGCACAAATATCTTTGTGCAAACAGTTCCCTTCCCTCCCTCATCCTTTCCCTCACCAGTAGTTTCCGTTTGTTCCTGTAACATAGCAAGTTAGAGGGTTGTTCCAAAGCCTTCTGCCATTAATGAGAGCACATTAAACACAGCAGCTGGGGATCTACACCTGCGGTTTATATATAACTTACTGCAAAGTCTCTGCAAAATGCTTTACAGATAAGGTTGATAGGCTGAGAAAAATGCAACGATCCTTGAGCAATCTGACCATTTCTTTTCCACCTTTTCAGACAGTTTTATATGTCAGGGAATTTCCAGTTGTGACTTTTGTAAACTCCTAAGGACTGATTTTGAGGTTAATAGTGCTTGATATACCTGAGGAAAGTGTCACAAAAGTACTTTTTTGGGCTTTTTTTTCTGTACTGGTCTGATTCTCAATCTTGTTCTATAGTTGGGTCAAAGCATTACAGCCTGGACTTGGTTACAAACTACGACATCAGACGGTGGTCTCTGGTTACTCCATTTGCAGTGATTAGCTTCCCTACACTGGTTTCTGAATAGGAGCCAACAGTATCCATTCACTACTTCATGCTTCCTTTTCCTAGGAAAGACCTAAACAAAGTTTAGATGGATATTTAGATAACATGAATGGGCTATTATTATATGTGTATTATTTTCTAATGTAAAAAAGAAAATTGTGTGATTGGGCTCAATGCAGTGTTGGTCTATTAGATGTTGAGCTACTGTGGTGACAGGTTGAAAGCTGTTAAGCAGATCCAAGTATAAACTTCTGTGCTGTTGTTTTTTTGTGTGTGTGTTTTGTTTTGGTGGGTTTTTTTTAATCAATACTACATAAACTTTTGATGTGTGGCTGGTACAGTTGAAAGTCATTCTGATAAATACTTCTGATAGAATTGTTCAATGAAATTAACTCACAATATTGCTGATTTTTACCACCTGCCATAAACCTGCAATCCTGGTTGAGTATATTCCCAAAGCTGAACATTGTATTTGTTATCTGTTGTTTTCTCACTTATTTATTTGGTAAATACTATCTTTTAATTCCTAAATTATGTTTCAATTTTTATAAACAGCATTACGGTGGAAAACTGTGGTTCTGACATGCAAAAAATACTTCCAGTAAGACATCTATAAATATGTTTTTGTGTTGATTCATTTAGTGAATGATTATTTGGTAAATGTTAGAATTTCTATTTCAAGCTGAGGTTTGTACTTCCTTAACCACTAGAAGGCACTCTAGTATAAAACTTCCTCTTTAACAGCTTAGGGAACCTGCATCTAAGTAAGGACAAAACAGAAACAAATAAACATGACTGGCTTTAAGCAATTTCCTTCTAAAGATAGCTATGTTCACTCTTATGTGAGATGATAACCTTCAAATTATTGTTTGTCCAGCTACACCAGAACTTATGCTCAAATGCACCCATACTGCAAGCATGTGTATGCGTAGTAATCAGTATGTTGATTATTATTGCTATTTCATCAGGTAGTGCTTAGAAACCAGAAAGATGTTGAGGTGTCTTGTGTTCTGTGGTGTGTATACGTGTATACTAAATACATTGCTGATGTGCTAGCAGGTGGAATTTTTCACCCACCAAAGTGCTTTCAGTGCTGAACGTCTCTGTTGACTTCTGTGAGAGTGATGTTACTCCACCACTGTCTATTTGTGTGAAAGTACACTCGTGCAGTATTAAGATTCACAGTTAAAATAAACACAGAAGTCTAGAAATGTGAATATGTTGCTATAGTAACACTGAATTGTTTTGTATGCCGAGTGGTTGCACTTGGAAATTGCTTCTGTTTTGTGAAGTTATGAGATGTTTCCAGTTTAGTGAGTAGTTTGGAAAACAACAGGTTTCAATTTAAAACACTATTAAAAATAACAGATATAATATAACTTGTTCTTTTTTGTTTTCTTCATGTGTAGTTGACTAATTTTCCATTTCTATACATTGCAGTGGTGTATATTGGGTTAAAAAAACCCAGACCTCTGGAATTCAGTATTGGATCACTTGAGACTCAACGTTTTTGAAAGATGTTCTGTGAAATTATTTATAGTAAGTTTGGTACTTGCCAATATTTACTGAAAAGATATGCAGGACCATATATCCTGACCAGAAAAGGCAGACATACTGGAAGTAATCACCTGACTAGTGAAATTCAGTATATGTCAGCATTAAACCTGATAATCAGTATAGCTAAATGTTGAATGTGAAAATCTGAAACTTCAGAAATGTTTTTCTTCTCATTTAAATATTATATGAATTTGAATAAGAAGGTACTTGCTCTTGCTTCTTGTTCTAGTTAAAAGTTTGCATTTTGCCAAAGAAAATACATGATTAGGAAAATGTAAAGAACTTACTAAATTATAGCAAAAAATCAGGAGATCTTGAACTCGAGCCATTTGTGACTTTCATTAATCCTGAATTTCTTCTTTTTCCTCCTACTCGATGTTTTATGAAGATTTTTGTCATTGTCGTTGTGTGTGTGTGTCCCCTGCCCCATCC
>VFFE01007219.1:1257808-1318180 GCA_008921705.1 Burhinus oedicnemus
AGATATATCTTGGATACTAGAAGTCTGAAAGAAGTGGCTCATGCTCTGTCTGGGAGGACAGAGGGAAAAATCTTTTCCGAGAGACTTACTACTTATTCTTATATTCTTACTACTTCTAATGAGCATCTGATTAGTTGTTGGGGCTGGAACATCAGTCCTTCTGAGGTTCTCCGTCACTGCTGTCACTTTCAGTAAAATAATTTTATGTATTAGGAGTCCTTAAAAAATGTTAATCCTATGCTAATTTTTTTACTTCATACAGTTTAGTTTCAGAGAAAGTTAATATCTCTGCTCTGGAGGAATATGTCAAATTTCATTGCTTTTAGACATAAATTTTTCCCAGTTGTAGGAAAACAGATTTGCAAAGATATGCCATAAGGCACTCTTTCTATAACTGAATCTAGAAAGGCAAATCTCTCTGTCTGGACATCTATTAATTACATATAATACGAGTTTATCTAATCTGGTTCCAGATACATTATCTAAAACCAATTCTGATGCTGTTACTTTCATTTAATTCCTAGGGAACACTTACTGAGATGGGACGAAGTTGAAATCAATGCATTTGTGGAAGTGCAGGACTGCTTAGAATGTACTGACATTTAAAACTAAAACCTTACAGGATATGCGCTTTTTTTTTTCCTCAAAAATCAGAAGTCCAAAGTATAGTTGACATAAAATCCAAGGAATAGTGTATTATATGAGAAGAAATAAAAAACCCCGCTTTTATGCCACCTTGAACAACAAAAGCAATGAAACGCTTGGAAAACTCCTTACTAGCTTTTACTTATACTCAAGGATTCAAGGCTTGATCGTGCAGGACGATGAACACTCCTGTTGCAGTCTGGCACTTCAGTGTTTGATTGTTCTCAAGCATGAGAACAGTGAGACATACACAAGTTAACTTTGTCAAGTCAGATTGCTGGAATGGAGGGCCTTGTCTTTGCAAGTTTGAACTTTATTAAAGCAGTTATATTGCTAACTTAAGAATAAGTGAATTCTCCCCGGAAGGGGTAAAAAAACCCAAAAAAACCCCACCTCAAACCTGAACAACTTTCCTCCTTTTTCCCAAGGAAGTGCTCAATGTAAGTGGGTAAAAAAAAAAAACCCAAAACAAAAAACCCCCCCAAAAAACCCGCAGAAACCAAGGGCAGCCTAACTTTGCAGAACTGTTCTTTCCATAGTACAGGTGCACAACAAGGAAGGTTGCTCATATCTTTACATTTGAACACAAGTAAGAAGTTAATGCAGCAATCGATCCCTGTCAAGAGCATTGCAGAGAAGGTTCAATCCACCACCAGCGAGTGAAGGCTGGCACATGGGAGGTATTTGTTTGTGTAACACAAATGCTTGTGCCTGTTTACATCAAGTAGAAAGTTTGTGAGAATTCCCTGCCCCCCCCCCCTTTTTTTTTATTTGTTCACACCTGACAGTTTTTATGGAGTTTTTCTGCTTGAAACTGCAGAACGGAAGAATTTAATTTCCTTCACTGAGCCAAACTGAAGCATAAAGTAAATCTCCCAGAAAAAAGTGTGGGTTAAGTAGTAGCAGTACCAATAATGTATGTTTTGATGAGACATTTTGGCTATAAGATCATTTGCCTACTGAATCAGAGGCCAGTGGAAAGTACTGGTATAGTTTAAACTGCATGTCATGAAAACAAAAGCAGAAGGGTTCCTATTGCGTCTTAGTTCTGTGCATCCCAGTTTATGATTGATACTGTCCTGTGTAGACCCATCTCCAGTTAAGTAGTCATTTGCATAAGTAGCTTATAAAAGTCCTGTGGTGTGTCCACGGGAGAGAGTGTATTTGCTTTAGTTTTCTGGAAAAAAACAATCTCCCTGGACTGTAATCAATCAGCAGAATAGAAAAGTCAAGACATACATTGTAGTCTGTCTTAGAGAAGCAGGGAAGTATGTGGGCATCTTTTCAGTTTTCAGCAATGAAGTTACCCTAGTATCCTTCATGATAGAATAAAAACAGGTTCTATCTATATTGCTTATTTTACTGATCTGTGGACCAATTTCTGGATATAGGGAAAACAGACAACTCTATCTTGCTTTGGTAGAGCTATGCTTGTATGCTTGTGCTTCCGTCAAAAAATCCTTCCACTTCTCTGTAATCACTATTCCCAAAAAAGATGTCTCATAGCACTCACTGAAGAGCTAACTCTCCTGCAGAAGAGTTAAAGCATCTGTAACTGCTGTTTATGAGCGCTTCTTAAGGGCCAGTGGTTGTTCTCTTGGATAGCTGCTATTCCTTTCACCAGGTGCGTATTTGTCAGAATGAAGTGAGCTGGTCCCACTGAGGGTAATAGTTCTGCTATTTAGTGCAGAGGTGTCAGCATTTCATTGTAAATCTTCATGATAATGTGATCATTTGTGACTAAATCAATACCTAGGTGAATGCTACCGTAACACACAGTGCTTTTTTATCACAAAAGCCTATTGGTTCCTAGGAATTTGCATGTCAGCTGAGACCATCAGCAGCTGAAGACTGTTCATATTTTTGCAAAATGATCAGGATTCTAGCAGCACTCCAAGAGCGTTCAGCCAAGCAGAAGTTTGCTTGTCACGAATCTCTGCAAAAGGTTTTATAGAAACCTTTTGTATAAGCTTATTTGTATAAACTTTTTATATAAAGCAAAACTAATAATTGCTGAAAATTGTCAAAGCCTTCCTGACATTCTTTCTTTTGTTTTGGATGAACTACTAAATATTGTATCATTAAAACTGTTAAATATGGCTTAATTTGGACATCATAAAACTCCTAATTTGTGGATTTGCCGAAGACTACAAGAATGCATGTCCTTCCCCTGAAATGCTGTAATTCTGGACCCAGGTTTGTAAACCTAACAAGCCATAAAAACTAGGGGTTGTGACTTTCAAAGTCCTGACCACCCAGTGTTAGATTTCACTCATAACTCATGTTTCTCGTTAATTTTGTTCAAACCTGTATGTTTAGCAACATCTAGGCATTGTATTTGGGGCACTCTGTAGGAAAAAATCATTGTGCAGCAGCCCAGGAGGTAAAGCAAGAACATGTTTGCATAGTAGGACCCAGACAAAGTCTCACAACTTCTGAATTCTGAACTGCAGAGATTTTCCCTAGTGGAATATGCCCATGTGTGTATGTGTGCCCATGCGCTTGGAAATTCTGCATGTATTGAGAGTGCTTAATTTAAGAAAAAAATTTGAGATGGGCATTGCATGGCTCAGTGCTCTTTTTGATGGATGGAGGAAGAACTAGCAATAGTTCTTCCGATATGGTGAACAAACTTTCAGGTGAAACTTGCTGCTGGATTTACCTTAACTCCTGCTCTAATATTTTTCCACTGGAGTATGGCAGACAAGAAAAAGTGGTGAAATACAGGCTGCAGAAGATTGGGCTTCTCCCTCACTATGAAAGGTGGAAGTGATGACTTTATTAGGTTAAATTATTTTTAAACCGGAAAAAAAATCTTATTTTGAATATGTGTGGTGTTTGCATTTAATGGCTACTAGTAACTAAGAATTTTCAAGTAGTGTGCACTTATTTTAAAATAGTAATGACCTGGTTTGAGCGACACAGGACTAATTTCTAATGCTTGGGAAAACTGTACTTTTAAAAGACTCTAGTGTCTGAATTTGTGAAAATATTTACTTTGTAGGCAGCTATGGTGTGTGGGTTTCAAGGTCTCAGTGTTTTCAAGCGTGCCAGGTGCAGGGATGAGGAGGAGCGAGACCTTAGCACTTGACCCAAGGTGGCCATAAGCGTCACATTCAATATAAATTAGAAAGCTTGCTGCAAAGCACTCTCCCTTGATGATGGCAATCCAGAGAACTTCTTGCCCCAGTGCCGGACCCCTGAGGCCTTCCCTGTCTCCTGAAGCCGTAGCACTTTCAGTGTCCGACATTTACTGTCCACAATTGGGAGTGCGTAGCTTCCTATGGATATAACTTGCTGAGTATAATCCTTGTATATTTTATATTGGTATCGGGATCACTATTGGTTCTTTAGTGTTATTAATGTTAATTATCTAGTCTTATTCTATTAAATCTGTTTATATTTCAACCCCCGGGTTTCCTTGTTTTTTCCCTGATTCCCCTTCCTGGGTGGGGAGGGGTCATCTGGTGATAGAATAATTGTCTAAACGACAATAAATTGTTGTGGGTTTCTCAAAGCATAACAAGTACATATGAAATAGTACGTAGATATAATCACAAAACTGTTTTGTGAACCTTAAGAAATTTTCTTTAGAAATTGCTTTAAGATAATTTCTTCACTTAGTTTAGATGATGTTTACTTTTAAAATAACAGATAAAAGGACCTGCTTCCCCTCCTCTCTAAATATTGTTAATACATAACAAAATAATAAATAATAAAATGTTCCTTTGCTTCCAGATTCTGTTTTGCACTACCACTGATGTCTTGCAAAGTTATCTCCCTTTTCTCTACAATGCACATCAATACAAGAATACAAGAAGGAAACTTGCTTGTCAGAAGTCAATGTGTTGAAGCAGCAAGGCATTCTATTGAGGTAATACTGTGTAAACCTCTCTGAAACCAGCCCTAATCTAGGACAGTAGAAAGTTACCATACTTCTGAATTAGTTGAAGATTACTGCATCAGGATGAATGCAGAAATTGCTTTTGCAAATGTGTTCAAATAGTAGCTGTGTTTATAACTAAAAGGAACATAAGGTTCTGTGTAGCTCCATGTTGTGTTATTTTTACTGAACAAATGTGGTTGAGGTACATCTCATCCCTTAGGTAGCACTATCACTCTGTGGCTGTAATGACAGCTATAAATATATTTGCATGCAGGCTCTAGGCATTCTTCTCTATTTCCACTGCTGTTAGATTGGGAAGATAACCTTGTATCAAGGCCTGAGGTTTTTCTTATTCTCATTTATATATGAGTTACAATGGAGCAATATCTGTGTATAGACCAGGTTTTAACTTGTATGAAGGAATTTCCTTCCTCTCCAGTAGTAAGGTATTTATTAATCATAAGAGTGACAGTACTGCACTGCAGTGAAGAGAGGAGGAGGTCAACTGACCAGTTTTTGTAAGAAAGCTGCTGGCTGGGGCATATGGGAGAGAAAGTTTCCTGTTGCTTGTAGTGATAACTGCTCCGTTTTCATGCTCTGACAGCTTTTAAAGGGTATCAAATAAAATACACAGGGAGAAGCAGCGACTCCTAAACCGGGAACAGTCAACCTTTAAGGATACACGTGACAGATACATAAGCTTACATGAAAGCACTTCCCTTAGTATGATGCCCAAGATTAATGTGGAAGAGAAATACTGTAATGGAAACAAAAATGAATAATCATAGTAAAATTTGTGAATAGTCTAACTAGCAATAATGTTAGAGCTTCATTAGGTTTTTAAATTATAAAGAGTGCTCTGGCATATTTCTGTAGCGATGAATAAATACCAGAAGGGATGCTGTTACAGTCTTGAATGCTACATGGCTGAAGTAAAATGGGGAAAAAAAAAAAAAGATCAGAATTAAGGTAGAATGTCATGCAACTACTGATCATTGTTCACTTTCAGGTACAGCTTCTGCAAGACTGCACTTACTGAAGTAAAAGTTGAATAATTTTATTTGGCTTTTGTAGTCTTAATTGCTGTTAAGCTAAATTGGCCTGTTGAACAGCATAGGTTTTGTGTGTGTGTGCACCCATGCACTTGTAGGAGTGCAACAGACTTCTGCTGTCGGTGGACTAAACACAGAATGGGTTCCTGTATCACATCCTTACAGGACAGCTGATCAGGAACTGTGACAAAATAAGCCCAGCAAACCTAGTCAGAAATGTGGGCTGATGGGAATCAAAACTTTTTGTTAGCATATACTGATTCCTTTGATGTAACTTGCATCAGAAAATTGCTTTAGAACAGAATTTCCTGTTTACTAATACCCCTACTCCCCCGAACAAACAGAAGGGCAGAGGAATTGTTGCCTTCTACTACCAGTAGCAAATGACAGGGATATCCCCAGATCAAAGGGAAACAGTTTTAGGCCCATACATGGCATTTTCTTTTTTCCTTTTTAATTTTTTTCCCTTTTCATTTTTTCCCCCATCTTTCCTTCTTGTATTCCACATAAATAGCAAGTTCCAAGTTACTTTAGGAACATGATATTCTTTTTTTGTTTAGTATTTTTTCCCACAAATTTAAGCAAACAAAATATGGTTTTCTTCCAACTGTTTTAATTCCTGAATTACTTCTTTCTATAGAGAATTTTGTCAGCCATTCAAAATAATGCATAGTTTTTGAGTCATTTTGACCCGTGCTTGTTTCCGATCAATATCTTGAAACAGCAAAGAATCTTTCTATTGCCTCCCAAGTGTGTTGTATTTATACGCTCTACCAACTAAGAAACTTAAAGCAAATTAAGAAAAATAAATTCTCTTGATGTAAACTGTGATAAATGTAGAATGTTGCTTGCTAGATAGAGAACTTCAATGTTGAATGGAAATCTCCATTAACTGGTTAGAAAATGGAGCGGTAGCTTGAACATCAGGTTATGTTCTTGTTAATCAACATGATGAATGAACAGTGTACAAATGGTGTCTATCTGCTACCTCGGAACCGTACAGTGTTCCATGCCATTCACCTCCTTGGGAAGCCACAGGGAGTATGTTACTCTTCTATTTGTATCAGGAAAGAGTTTCTGTCATGTTTGCTGCAGGTAATGCCAGCCAAAATCTACTTATTTTAAGTCAAAGTGCTTTCAACTAAGTGCTCAAAATTGGACCATGTCATAGTTTAATTGGTGGGTGAGTTTGCGAACCTCCGTATGTTTCTAAAGTCTCAGAGAGTCCAGCCAGACTCTGGTCTCTTTAAGCACTGTCCTAGGAACATATATTTGTTAAGACTTTATGGACAGTAAGAGCTGCAGTTCCGTTAAGCCTCAAAGCCAAACCATGCAATCTACTTGCATTTGTTGGTTTTTCAAGCATGCCATTCTGCTACTCTGGCCAGTTTATACTCCACCTCTTGAGGGGTGCATAATAGCTGATAACTAGAAATCCATGTAACTGATTTCTCTGATTCTGTTCTGTGAGTGCAGCTGACATTAGTGAAAAATGCCTGGGCTTTCAACTTTGGGATCCTTTCTATAAGTACATTAATATTTTTTAGAATTGTGCCTGAACTCCTTCATGTTGCTGGTCTGTAGTTACAGGGATGCAGAAGACTGGATTTAAGTGATGTTTTTTATTGAACGTTCATAATCTGGAAATATAGTAATGTTTTGACTTCAAGGAACAAAGGTCTGCTCCCTGCTCTAACTATATGAAATAATTATATAAGGACTGTCATTGCCGTGTAATATTTTGCATAAGTATCCTTTGCATCTTGCTGTATCTAATTTTGTGTGGAAAATTCCAGCCAAAGGTTCTGGTACAACACATGGTCTTATCCTGGGTACAAAATTACCCCAAATCCTGGCTCTTACTATTGTTTTGCACAATTCTTTGATATCTTTAGGAAAACCTCATCTTTCCCATCTCGTGTAAGTACCATGCAACAAGCGTTTGTATTTTTGCTGTTGTTTGTAACTGATTTTCAGACACCAGAATAAACCTTACAAAATCAAACTTTTGTTGGAATTATAATCTTATTGAATCCTTCAATTTTGAAGACAAACCTTGAGCTACTGTGATTAAGGTTGAAGACAGAATCTTTCTACAAATCAATGTGTTTTTTTTAAATTGTGTAGTAGGTGTTGATATATTGTGAGTCACTGGAGGTAGGAATGCACACTTGCTTGTATTAATTGTTTCTGTGAATTAATGATCATACACTTTTTTTCTACATTTCATCAGTTTAGGTCAGAGATTTTTTTTCAAAACCTGTTATCTTTACAGGGATGTTGCATGATCTTCAGCATAACACAGTGATGACAGACTTACTTTTTATATATATAGTAATTCTTATTCAGACCTACTGACAAAGTTAAATATAAATGTTGGCTCTTGACAATTGTCATCTGAATTCAAATTTTTCACTCAAAAAGGGGAAGGATATATGTATGTGTGTGTATGCATATATTGTAAATGAAAATACTCATACAAATACACATATACTCTGATGTCACAGTTACTGTGTGTGAATATATGAAATTGCCTTTTGCTTCAAGGCGTAGCAATATGGTAGTAAAAGTTTGTATAAGACAAATGACTTCTAGTAAAATGTCTTCTTTCTTCGCTAAGAAATATACTGTGTGGTGGTATTGCTGTAGCTGCCTGGACCTTTCGGACAATTCTGAAATATGAGTGGTGGTATTGCTGTAGCTGCCTGGACCTTTTGGACAATCTGAAATATGAAATACATAGTAAAAAAGTGATATTTGGTTCTGTCATGATAGAGCAGCTATTCTATGCCCACTTGGGCACTGTTCTCTGTATACTTCAAATAATGGATTTTTCTTCTATGTAGTTAGTATGTAGGATTGCATTGCTCTTTCTTTTGAATTGGTTAATTTTTATGTACATGTTTTTATTTAGAAATATATTTAATGTACTCATACTGCAGTAAACATACTAGAATTGCTTAGGGAGACATTTAGAACTGTTAGCATACTGGTCACCACAAAGACTTTTCCTTGATTAAGTGGTAACTATAGTAAGTACTTAGTAACTGGTAGTATGTGTTGGACTACAGAGAACAGACATGTAAATGTCAGCTTGCACATGTAAAGCTGCCAGTATAGCTCAGTCTTGATATGTAGCGTATTGCTATGGTTTTTAGTTTTTGGCCTTCTCTAAGCACAGACTACCGATTATGCCAGACTTTATGGTGACTAAGCAATCATGGTGACTAAGGGCAAGCATGTCTAAGTGCCCATGTTCAGATAATAACAGAATTATTTGCCTTTTTAAACTGTTTCTAAGTTCTGCTTTCCTGAGAAAGAAAAAATCTGCCTAACTCAAGTCTGTTGACTACATGTGTGAAAATAGCTAGCTAGGTATGTGTGAACCCTGTTTCTTTTTCTTCTGTAATGGCTCTTATTTTTTACCTTAATGATTGGTTTATTTTAAAAAGCTGTCCACACAGCAGGATAACCACATTCTCTTCTTTGTCCACACTTTTTTTTTTCCTGTGAAGAGATCAAGCGTTGCAGAAGAAAAATTGCCACGTGAAACATCCCATTGACCTCTACACCAAACTGAACTCCTTCGTACAGTTAATCTATTATATTGATGGACAGTCATGGTTGCAAGTAGAAGATGCCCATCATCTCTTGTGTTTCCTGGCAGAGAGAATGAATCATATTACTGGGATAATGAACCATTTAATGACTTGTGTGTTGATTTATCAGATCATGCTGGAGAGGCCAATTTAAAAATACAAAGCTGTAAGTCACAGTGTTGCTGTGTATGGCCGGTCGAGGTTGCTTGGCTCTCTTACCATCAGTTGCTGTGTGAATCAAGGTGTCATTAGGGTTTGCAAGCAGTGAAGTGCTTATACGCAACACCTTTTCATTCTGCTGTGGCATTTATTCAAAACAAGAATTCATTAAGTTTTTCAGGTTTAAAAAGGATTTAACCTAATAAAGTCAGCATTTCTGTTTTTCATAGTGAGGGAGTTTCATCCTGAGCTAAAGAAATGTGTTAATAGTGGGCACAGGGATAGACTGTACAACACAATAATTGTTTTGGTAAGTGGGCACTATGTTGAGTTGGGTCCTGAGTGCAAGACCAGCGATATTTTGTGCCCTGGCTTCTGTACTTTAATAAGAAATACATATCTTTTAGCTAGTAAAAATGATAGCAATGCCCAATATAAGTAAGAAATGATTGCAGGAAATTCTTCACGAAGATGAGCTTTTTCATGATTTTTCTCTTTACCAAGGTATGTGTTTTATTTCTGCATTTTAAAAAGAGTTCTGAACTGATCTCTGGCAAAAGCTGAGAGGAATGTAGCCTGGAGTAATGCTTTTGCTTATTAACTGTTGCAATGTGGTATAAACTGCCTTAAACTCTCTCCATAGAACACAGACCAGTTTCTTGAATCTTTCCATGTTTCCATGTTTCTTTAAGCGTGACACCTAAATGTTGTGCTAGAGTTCTCCAGTTGAGACTTCATTAATCTGTATAGAATGGAAGGGTTCTCCTGTCTTCTCTTCACACATTGTAGTATGATACTTGCCTTTCATGCAACAGCATTATTCTGTTAACCTGTGTTCAGCTTGTGATAGACTTACAGTCTAAGTCAAAGCAAGACTTACAGTCTTAGACTTGCTGCTTAACCACTTTCTCCTCTTTCTGCATTACTGGCTGTTGGTTATTCCTGTCTTTACATCATTCCTTGAGATTAGCAATGTTTATATCCTATAGAGACCAGTTTTAACATTTCATACTCTCATTCTGAATTCTAAACCTGTTTTACAGCACGACTGTAGTCCCTAGCTTTGTATCAGGTGCGTCTGTGGTAAGAGTAGTATTACTCCATCATCCAGGTGATTGACAAAATTACTGAACAGACCTTGGTGAAACCTTCCTGGTGTGTTCTTGACAGGCAATCATTAATAACTGTTCTCTGAGTGGGATTGTTCAACCATTTTCTCTCTTACTGTGCAATAGTTTTATCTTCATCTGATTTCTAAGCTTCCTTAGGACTGTCACATAAAATGCTATCAAAAAACCTCCTACAGGCAATTTACAGGAAACCTGATATTTACCCAATATCTAGAAGCTTGTGCCCTATGCTAGAGGAAAATTAAGTTAGTTTGACTTGGTTTGATTTTGAAAAAATCAATATTGCCTGCTATACAGTTGCTTTTTATCTTCAGGAGTTTGTTGGTTGTGGTGGGTTTTGGTGTTTTTTTGTTTGTTTTTGTTTTGTTGTTGGTGTTGGGGGGTTTTGGGTTTTTTTGAGTGTTTATGGAGCTGAAATTAAGCTGTTTAATGACTTCTCCAAGTTCGCTTTTGGAAAATCAGCTCCTCCAGTCCCATTTTTTCAGTTTTCTGGCACTTCCTTTGTCTTCCATGGATTCTCAGAGCTTACAACAACTAGATTTCTTGGCAACTGCAGTGTTTTTCTCTGAAGACGACTTCCATGAAATAAATGCTAAGACTGAGTTCCTGAAAACGCTGATCAAATCCTTTTCAGACTTAGAATTTCTATATCACAGCTGCTTCACTCTGAAAAACATTGGCCAAAACAGCTTAACTCTTAGCCTTCCTGTAAAACTCTTTAGCACTTCTGAATAAACTCTTTTCCTTGCCAAGGCAAGCAATTCCATATATTTGCTTTTGTCCTTACACAGTTTGCCTGTTGACAAGGAGTCAGTGTGCCATGGGGTTCAAGCCTCTCTACTGTCTGAGACATTTTCCTGAGTTCTGTCAGCTGACACGCCATACCTTTCTAAGAACTTTGGTCCAAGTCTCTCACTGATTTGAAAAACTGATACTTAGGAAATTATATTAGTCATGACCAGACCACTTTATCTAAAAAGCAGAGAGAGCTGTGGGCTCCAGAGTAAGGTGCGGTTGTTTGCTATCGGGCTATACTACTTCTGCTCTTCGTGTGGTGTTAACATATGCCTTGTGGGCATACTGTACCTTAAGTACAGGGTTTTTTAGATCTGAGCTGCCCTGTATCTGGCTCTCCTGCTACTTAAAAGAAATTTTTATTTTCTTTTGGTTTAAATTAAGACTGACTTTTTTTTGAGCTAAAAGAACTTGACTAGTCATTGCGACAGTCCAGTTAGCTTACTGGCATGCATTCGGTATTTCTCAGGATGTATTTCTATACTACATATCACAGGGAACTTGGGGAAAACAGTAAACTCGGAGGGCATAAATGTAGAATGTGTTTGTGCTTTGATACTCACTAGACTTTTGCTAAGTATTAGCTTTGGTGATCGAAAAATCTCTTTCCATGCAGATACAAGTGCATACATCTCCATTTCAGCAATTCTATGCACTTGAACTAACTTCAAAATATACCAGAAAATGATACAATTTCCGTAGTACAAAGAATTCAAAGGTTGGTCCTTTCATAAGTGAAACCCTGCTGTTAGCTGACAAGAAGTTAAACACCAATGTGCTAAGTTTGCAAGGAAAGTTTTAATTGAAACAATATTCAGTAAAACTGAATTGTATGGACATTTTTTCACTGCTTTGCTTTTACTTTAATAGAAATGTATAGATTTGCTGACTGAATTTTTGTCAAATAATCCTTTCAGCATGTTTCATGGATTGTTGTCTATTTTTCATCTTTATGAAAGAGTTTTGCTTGAAATATATGATAAATTTGGTTTGTATGAGATCATGCTGTAAAAGTGACCATAAGGAGTCTCATATGCAGCATAAAAAAAAAAAAGTTTCTGATTTTCCATGATGAACACCTTTGTTCTGTAGAGATCAAGTAAAAGTAGTAGGGTAGATGCAGGAATTAACTGCAGCATCTATGATCTGAAGTATACATGCAGTTGGATTAAATGATCATGAATCAGGCCTGGAAATCTATTACTTTTCTGCTGTGCAGTGTGTGATTATTGGTACCATTAGCATGGTGTACATCATATTCACAGCTGTATGTATTTTTAAGACTTATTTACAGGCATATTAGATTATTAGTTTTCTTCCTCTCTCCCAAGATGTTTTGTTCTTTCTAGTGCTAGTTTTTAATGTCTTTTTTTCCTTGCACAATGCTGAGATAGCCGCTAGAGTTAGATAAAACAGCAAAAAGAACCACCTAAAAGCCTGTTGTTAAATAAATGGAAACGATGGAGTAAAAGAGCAGTTGTTTTCCCATCCTTACTTGGTGGCCTCTAGAGATCAGAATAAGTGAACATTTCAGATGCAGCTAAACACACAGACCCATGCTTAAGTGGTAGAACAAAATCAATAGGCAGCAGATGAAAATTGCTGTGTTTGTTTCCAAAAAAATAACTAATAGATGTTTCAGAGTGTCGGTGATGTCAGTTTTTACCTGGCAGGTAAAACTTCTTCAGAAAAGGGCTTTCAAAGAAATTTTGCAAGAGTGAGACATGTTTACTTGCATTAATTTCAGTGTGTGGATATGCTGATCAGTAATAATTTTCTGCACCCTACCAATGTGATTGACTCATTCCAGTCTGTTCTGCAAATCATAGAATCATAGAATGGTTTAGGTGGAAAGGAACCTTAAAGATCATCTAGTTCCAACTCCCCTGCCATGGGCAGGGACACCTCTCACTAAATCAGGTTGCTCAAAGCCCCATCCAGCCTGGCCTCGAGCACTTCCAGGGATGGGGCCTCCACAACTTCCCTGGGCAACCTGTTCCAGTGCCTCACCACCCTCACAGTAAAGAATTTCTTCCTGAGATCTAATCTAAATCTCCCCTCTTCTAGTTTGAAACCATTACCCCTCGCCTTATCACTACATGCCCTTGTAAAAAGTCCCTCTCCAGCTTTCTTGTAGGCCCCCTTCAGATACTGGAAGGCTGCTGTAAGGTCTCCCCGGAGCCTTCTCTTCTCCAGGCTGAACAACCCCAACTCTCTCAGCCTGTCCTCATAGCAGAGGTGCTCTAACCCTCTGATCATCTTCATGGCTCTCCTCTGGACCTGCTCCAACAGGTCCATGTCCTTCTTATGTTGGGGGCTCCAGAGCTGGACACAGTATTGCAGGTGGGGTCTCACGAAAGCTGAGTAGAGGGGGAGAATCACCTCCCTTGAATGATTAAATCTAGTTATTTATTCACCAAATGTAGTCAGGGTAATACACCGTACTGCCAGATCTGTGCAGTGAAATTCCTTAGCCTAATTTTGATTATCTTGGTACTCATGCTAGTCCTGCACTGTGTAATCTCATGCTTTGTTTAATAACTAATGGTTTATTTGTTTTCTTTGTGCTACTTCATTGATTCATTTTTCTTTCCCTATGTGGTTCTTCAACTAAGAGTTCTGGTTAGGGGATGGGCATGGCTAATCTCCTAACTCAGCAACCTTTACTCATATATTATGTAGCTATAAATTAAATTTAATGGTCTCTAGCAAGAGTTTCTCGAAGCAGAAGCTGAAAAAAAATTTGGCAAAATTAACAAGTGATAGTGATTCAGAGTAAGCCGAAACTGATAAAGGCTTTTCACATGAAGTTACTGCTTTGTAAACACCTGTGGCTGTTCAGCTGACTCCCAGTTTTCACTCATCACCAATATTTCCTGGATTTTCCAGAAGTAGTCTAAGCAATCTAAGATGTGTTTGTTCAATGTGATCCTCAGGTGGGTTTTTTGTTACCTTTGTCAACATGTCAGTTCATTGTGCTGTATTATTTTCAGCAGATTGACGACGTTTGAAAAGTCCATGAAATTTCATTTAACTTCTGACAGAGTTTGTGGGGTTTGAGGTTTTTTTTCTAGGGGGTTAGTGTGTGCTAAATTTGTGCTATTTATCAGAGCAGATGAGTTCTTTGAACTATCGGAACCTCAGTGATGTGCTCTTTGTGCACAAAGGAAAGGAATTTTATAGACACTGTGGGCCCAAGAGACTAGACTAGAGTGGATACCTAGAAGATTGCCTTTGGCTATACATTTTAAAAAAAAAAGAGGAACTGCTCTCAGAGTGAATTCTGTGGAAGGAAAATTTACTTAAAGTAATAGTACAGTACTGGTTTCTAGTTACACAGGTCTCAGAATTATGACTGTAATGGCAGCTTAAATTGAAGAGATCTTAAATTGAAGGGATGAGTAACAGTGATGAGTGACATTTTCCAGAAGGAGAATAGAAATTGTTATTCATCTTTGCTAAGATCCAGGAAGCCCCTGGACTTCCAGTTGAATATGCAAAAGAAAACAATATACATAACAGTGCTCAAAATTACTATTTACTGCATAGTATGTGCAAATTGTAGCATGTTTATGTTTAACTGATAAAAGCTGTGAATATTTCATTTCATTAGAGAGGCAGGATGTCCCTTTTCCCCAAAATGCTATTTCTTTTCAAGTGGTCTTGATGCAAAGAACATAATGGTGAGAATACAAATGGACTCAACTCCAGTGCCTGCATGCACAGTAACACACAGGCATGAGCATCTGCATGTTTTTGTGTTCCTTGCGCACTGTAAATAGTGTACAAAGAACATAATCCATCAGATATGGTTGCTGATTACTGTTCAGTCTGTTTGGCAAAATCACACTGCACTAGATTTCCTGTCTGAGATCAGATTAAAGGTATTAATAACAAGCACAACCTGATTGCAGAGGATTTGTAGCAAGCAGCTTTGAAATCAAATGGTATCAAGCGTACTGCCTATGACAAACTGTAGATGTGCTGTGAATCCTAACATCCAGCTCAGACAAAAATTGTTGAAATTCTGAAGTGGGCACACTTCCACACAGACACAAGCTTGCAGCATCCAATCAGTTTAAGAGGTAGTGCACAAATACGCTATTCTTCAGATTGAAAGGTTTGCTATATTACGAACAGTAAAGGTTTTCAGATGCAGTGTTTTATGAGGTTTCAGTAATAAAATAGCTCATTTTAATCTTAATCGTAGGACTGCCAGCCTTTATTACAACACAGTATTAAACCGTTCTTAAAAAGTGCTTGATAATCTAATGAGAGTAGCTCCTATTTGAGCAGTGCTGAGATTGATATGTTACAGTTCCAAGGAAAATTCATACTGTCTTGATCTATAAAACTCAAACTCTCGTAGCTACAAGTGATAAATATGACTCAGTTCCCTCTCTTACATTCTATAAATACACTCATTCTGTAGCAGGTTAAACATTTTGAGGATTAAATGGTTATAGAGAATCACCGGTATGGACTAAAATGTTTTAGAAACATACCAGTTTGCTGTTTGAAATTAATGTGATACATAGTTTATCAGAAAGAATGACAACAAGTTTTGATTGAGTACGATAACATAAGATGGCTGCTACTTTCAGATGTTTTAGTTCAACATGGTACCTCAGAACTTAAAATATTTTGGGAGGGTTAGATCAAGTTTAGTATTTTAGTCTTAAGTAAAAATCTTAGCCCTTTTAACCTTATTCTGTGCACATTACTTTCATAAATTAAATTCAAACTTCAGAAATACCCATGAAGGTACTTGTTATTGCTGCTATAAATACAAGGAAAACACCCTATTATTTAATTGAACTTTGTTCTGTCCTATGTTTGTCTAACTAGTGATTACTTTTTCAGGTCCTCAGAATGTATCAATTCTGTCATTGTTGGGCCATATGCTGTGCATAGCTATTGTGGTTTATTTGGCTTTTCTTTCTTTCCCTTTTTTTTTTTTTCCTCGCTTCCTACCTCAGTCTCAGAATGCGAGAGCACACAACTCACTAGATCAGCATGATTGTTTGAAAAGAACACGTTTAAAAAGGCATTAGCAGGCCAGTGAAACTTAAGAGTGAACAAAAGCTCAATTCAGTGGTATAATGATGAAGAATTATTTGTTTGTGTCAAATTTTAGCAATAGATGCCATCATTCTACTAAGTTTTATTTCTGCTGATCTTTAGTTTTCTGTGGCATATCCAATATGTAAGGCTTCACTAAAGCCAATTGGACTTGTGCATATGGAGTAAATATTATTTGAGTGATATACCATGTGTCGGATAATTTTGCCTCGTTAATGTTATAGATTTGGAAGGGTGCCTTCACATAAACCCAAAATAACCTCCCCAAAACAACACATCAGAAAATCCCCTCCAAGTGTTATTTGTTCACAGATACCATAATTAGTTTGTTGAAAGCTGAGACATCAGTGACATAGATTTCTGATTAGAAATCCGTACGTGAATTCAGCCCTCATGTAACACACGGGTGATGAAAGAATATTGGGTCATACGTAAGGCCAGAGCTTGGCCCATTGTGAATTAGAAGGAAATCAATTGTCAATGATTGTAGAAGGTACTCTGGTTATGGATCACTGAACTGACTCTAATTAATTTAGGAGACTGACAGGTTCTGAATAAAAGAGTTGCCTCACTGAGCTAGCAGCAGAAAGTAAAATGCAATTCTGTAGCTGATGTTTGGAAGTTTAGAACACAGCTTTAGGCATTGCAATACCTGTTGTTATTTTTGTTTGTCTACATTGTCTTTGGTCTGCACAAATTTCAAATCGTTTTCAATTTCAGACTATTTCCTGCATTAATGGCTGTGCAGTTACAGCTGGGAAGATGTGAAATGTGTTACTCTGTCTGCCCTTGACTTAGTTCCAAGCAGGAAGGCCAATATTAAATTAAATACTTTGCTGCAAGTCAAGTGAAAGAATAGCCCAAATTTACTTTGCTGTTTATAAATTAGTGCATATGCAGAAAATAGACCACTGTGGAGTGGGTCTGTCCATGTGATCTAGGGCAGCTGTGGGGTGCCTAGCTACTCAGCATCTGGCTGTAAGGATTGTCAGGACTTTTTGAGTGTTTCTGGAAATTTGCATGAGTAGTATTGATTTGTTGACATCAGTAGACTGCAAGTTCCCTCAGGAGTTATTGAAATCTATTATGCTTGAGCCAAAAGTTTTGTATAAGATTTAGAAAAACTTTAGTAACTATATCCCATTTATACAAAATGGCAAACATCCCATTGATTTTTAAGTGTATGCTTAGCGTCACCTTCCATTTGTAAGTATTTTAGAAGTTAGGAATAGTAGTTCCCTTTAGGCAATTGCTTGTTTTCTTATGCACCCAGTTGACCTGAAGTTCCAGGGGTTTGTGTGTTCTGTATCATAAAAAAAATAATAATAATTCAGTTCATTCCATTCCTACCTTCACCTGTAAGAGGAGCATTGTATCCAGTGGTTTGCATCCATTCTCCTTCCCTCTTACCACCAGTCCTCTAAATTACGAGTCTCAAGCTAGCATTTTGCAAAATGAAAATTATGCATTTCCAGTGTTGTTACCTAAGGCAAATAGTGACAGTTCTCCTGGTGGTGTCCAAAGATGGCAGCTGCAGTAGAAAAAAAGTGAGAAGCAGGAACTTCACAGCAGTATTAAACCTCTTAAAAGACAAACCTGTAAATTCTGTAAGAAAAATGATTCTCTGAGTGTGTGTTAGAACTTAAAGTTTCAAACTGCAGAGTTCTTGCAGAAATTGGTTTCTGCTCTGAATAATGTCAGTGAAGATGCTAGTTGTTTTGATCAGTTCTGTGCTTCCCCTGAAGGGGAAAAGATTTCCGTTTGGAAAACAATGCTTGCTGGAAAGCTGAGTATTAAAATACAATTCCACTTCCTTGTTTGAAATTTTATAAGTACTTCATAAGGAAAAATCTACAAAATGAAAACATTTTCAAATAACCTTCCGGTTTTGATGCAATCTAGGTACAGCATTGTTGTGTTCACAGGAAAAGATCGGTCAATTCTGACCAAATATAGTAGTATAAAAAGTGCCAATTTATTCAAAATTGGAATCTTTAGCAGAGGTATCTGTTATGATGAAAAATTCATGAAATAAACATTTTACTTCGAAGTTGGAAAGATTTGTGAAAGAAGTTGCCTCACTGGAATGTTAGGAAATGATTTAATTTCAAAAACATCCAAAATGTTTTTAAGTCATGAAATACAGACTTCTTTTGGTGTTAAAACTGCTGACCTAGTACAAGAGGACCAAACCAGTTTGTTTTGCTTTTTAATGCGGAGATGTTAACCTTGGTCTTTCATTCTTTCATGTCCTTCGGATATCCGAACCATTAGAATACAGACGGCTTCTTCTTATCGCTCAGAATGGTGTGTGGGAACTGTTTTGACTTGAATAAACAAGTAAATATTCATTTGATGAGAGGGAGAGGGGCTGACTTCATATCCTAGTTCTCTTCCCCCCCCCCCCTTTTTTTTTTTTTTTTTTTTTTAATTTTAATGAATTATTTTTGCACCAGAGCTCACTAAGTTAACTCTGCTTACTGGATGATGATGATTAGTAGCTTAAACATGGGCCAGGGATCTGAAAACAGAGGACTCCTGTGATAATTCTTTTGTGTTAGTTACCTGTTAACTATTTAACCATTGGTAGTTGATAAAGTGCAGATCAGTAGTAGGTGTCAGTTTTGAAGTATAATCCTGATTCAGTAGAACTCTAAGAAACCTGGAAAACTTAAAAAAAACCACCCCAACTGACATTGCATATGCTGCCTGTGACACTTGTAAGGGGGAAATTCTACTTTCTGTGAAGTTTCAGAAGCAATTGCTTTGATTTGGATCCTACCTGACGGTAGCAATGCAGGCTTGGGCTGGGAAAGAATGACTGCATTCCATTAAATTATACTTCGATGTCTCAGGCCTGAAAACAAATCAAAAAGTGTTGAGGTGGTGATGAACAAAAGCACAATCTTAATGTATTTGGCCTTGTGAGATCTAAGATCTTAAAGCCTTAAGATCTAAAGCACTGTTTGAAATGCATAATGAAATATTGGTTATGTGCACAATTTAGAAATACTTACAACTATTTAAAAAATGGAAATAAATATTTCAAACCCCCAAAAAATAAGAACAAATTAAAAAAAAAAAAAAAAAGAAGGCACCACACTGGATTTTTGGTGGCAAATAAAGTGTTCAGTGTACCATTCTTATTTTTAAACAGACAAAGCTTTCTTAATTGTTTATCTACCTTTTAAACACTTAGCTGATGGGTATATGGGAATATAACTTTCGTGTCCTTCAGTTCTTCAAATGACTGTTCCTTGAAAATACCCAACATAACTGTAGCTTAAGGTGAAGCTTATAACTCTTCTAGCCTTTCCAGATGTCAAAGGATTTTTAAATCTTCTGAAACATTAACATCACCACTGGATAAATGGGCTAGGTGTTCCTTTTTTGTTAAGGAAAAAGAACATCACTGTAATGGACAGACAAATGGTGGAAAATGTGCTTAATCCCCATTTCAGTACATTTAATTGGTGGTGTTGCCTCAGCACAAATACTGGTACTAAATTAAATGCATGTGGAAATATCATGCTATTCAGCAGTCTAGTGTGACATGGTAATTGAGCTATATTTTTGGGAACTGTGAATTAGTGATGGTTGTATGCTTCATTTTATACTAGTAAGCAAATAACTTCCTTTTTTGTAATTGGTCCGCTTCTGCCCTTGAAAATATTTGAGCCTTAAGGACTAAAAGCTTACGACAGAAAGAGGGATGAATACCCAGGGAGCTAAGGGTAACATAGCAATCTGATATAAAAATTTAATGAGCTTTCTTTTGACACTGTAATTTGTCTTAGCAAATTTTTCTAGTGAACAAGGCCAGAAGCCGTATGTAAATGAGCTTTTCTTGTGACTTGTGCTTGCCAGACCGCTGCAGCTCCAGGGAGTGTTAGGGTGATGAAATGATATTGCACATAATGGGGTTAATGAAGATTACAAGTTACTTTCTTCAGGGAAGTGTACTCTGTTCATTTTGTTTTGTTTTAACCAAGCTTATACTGCAAGTCAGAAGTTCAAGCCTGTGTTTAAAATATTTTAAAATCTAAGTGGGGTTTGAGGCAACATATCACAAATTGCAGGTGGCTAATTAGCTATTGTGATCTTTTGTGACTGGTTGTACTTCTTTGTGTGTGTAGTTTTTACTTCAGAAACTAACACCTTATGAGCAGGCCTGCAGTATTCTTTATGTTTCTTGTAACTCACAACTAATCAAAATGGCTGAACAAGAAACTATTGGGCTTGTCCCTAGGCCTGTGCATACTTTAAAATACAATATTTAGAAAAGACAATATCAAAAATCTGTGAGCTGTTACTTAGATATGTGGGAAAAGTTCTGAAAATACTGTGATTTGCGTCTTTAGATTAATGAGTAGCTGTAGAAAAACCTGTGATGTGCTTATTTACCCAGGAAAAGACTAAACAGATTTGAGAAAAGCCTGTTTTTGTCTAAAGGTAAGTTGCTAAGAGATAGTACACTTCATGTACTTCCTATCAGTGAAGACTTAAAAAGCTAAGTTGTTACCCCATGAAAATTAAATATTCTAGATACTTCTCTGTCGTGCAATAAAGTTAGATTAGAGGCAGAAATCTTCAGTGCTTTATAGAAATTTTAAAGGAAAAATAGGGGGTAGTGGCATATGTTGTGTTGTGGTGGGTTTTTTTGTTTGTTTTGTTTGTTGTTGTCATCCCCAGGGGAATTGTCCTCTGGATTTTCAGTTATCCAAGTGCTTGAGTCCAGGTTGTTTCTCATTTTATTTAACGTATCAGGGAAGGGGAAGAATTGCTTGTTTATTTTGCAAAAAAATGTATCCCAGTCTGTTTTCATCAAGTCCTGTGCTTCACTGGCTTCAGAAATACACTATAAAGAACTGCTCCTGTTTTCCTTTTCACTTGTATTAAATCACTTTGGTTTTAAACTATCCTTAGTCCTATGTCTTCTTGTTTTATTTGCTTGTTAGGCAAAAAAAAAAAGGGTTTTTTTCTTCACAAATCACTTTTGAGTCAAGTTTGGTAAGTGATAAAAATTCCTTGATTAAAAATTCTCATGATAAAAAATCCTTGTACGTATGTGTAGGTTTGTAACTTTTGGTGAGGTGGTTTAAGATTTCTTTCTTTCACACTGCTGCAGCCAGGGTGAGGAGAGAGGTTCAGTGCAGTGGTTTGCACAAGTCAGTGCCTATTTTAACCCATTTTTAGAAGCCTGGCTAGTGAGTTGTTTAAACTGCTTCAAATAAAGTAGATGATGTACTGCAATTTTAAGAAACATCATCAATAAAGTTTACATAATATATAAATATTGCAACAGATGCTCTACTTTTCATGATTACTTAGGGCCCTTTTCTGAGGAAAGTAACTGGCCTAAAATACATACATTCAAAGTATTTTCACTAGGAATGCTTTCAGAGCTATTGGACTGCCATTATATAAGCATACAAGATACAAAGTCTTACAAAAGTTGACTTACTGAACCAATTTGCAATTGTCTTGTTAGTTTTCATCTCTTTAATCTTCTATTTACCTAATATTGTGGTAAAGAGGAGAAGGAGAGGTACTCTAAGCATATGTCTTGAAAAGTTCTAGCATAAATCAAAATGGAGAAGTTGATAATGATGTTTTACAGTGCCATTTACTTATTCATTGGATCCAAAAAGGTATAAAGAGAATATAAATTACTTTGCTATTAGGATATAAAGAGAATATTGATTACTTTTCTATTTGCTTAATTATATTATTTATAATCTAATTTTATATTTTAGTTTAAACCTATTCAAGGAGTTAGTATTTTTTGCTTGTATGACATCTGTTCAAGCTTACAAAACTGTGATCAAATGTGTTGAATGTGGAGTGTTGTGTCTTAGTGACTGTAAGAAATGGAGCACATGAGAGAGTAAAAAAGCGGATGTGTCAAACATCCCTTTTGCAAATAGATATTTTTGTAACTGGTGGTGCGTCTGAAAATATTTTGTACTAGATTAAAAAAGTGAATGACTCTTGACGTGATTTTTAATATTTGCAATGGCTATTGCAATGTTTTCTTAGTGAGTACCATAGTTAGAAATGTAGGCCTCATAAGTGGGCGTGCCACAGAAGTTATTTTAGGCAACCAGAGCTTAGCTGATGATAAGGCCAACTGAATGTGACTTGTATAAACATGCAGGCACTTCAACAGGAGTCCCATATGTGTATTCATAAAGGCTCTCAAAAAGCAGTGTACCTTTTGTTTGTAAGTAATTCTACTGTTACTTTTTAACATGCCCTGAAGTATTTAGCTCTTCATCTCCAAAACGATTTGGGAAAAACTTTGCCCTATATCTTCTGCTGGATGGCTTTTCCTGGGAAAGCAGTGGCGCTACATCATGGATGCTTTTTCAACAATCCATTTAATTTGGTTAAAAAAATTCAAATTTCTTAATGGTCTTCCTTTCCAATTAGGAAGATTACAGGAATTTACAGGAACAACATAATTAAGAGAGATTATTCAAAACATTGTTTTAAATGTTTAGAAATGTTTAATCAGTAAGTATCCATATGAATTATTATTGACTTGTGTTTATGTAGGGCCATTTTTCCACAGCGCTACTTTTCAGTTTGGTAACTGAGGCAAAAAAATAAACCACCCCAAAAAATTGCTTTGTTCTAAACTCAGGGTAAAATAACTTCTGTTCATTTTGCATTTTCTTTTGCAGGTGGTGATGGTCAGGATTTTAGTAACTTCAACTTGCATGAAATTAATTTTTCCCTCAAAAATATTTTGGATCTGTTTTTTTTTTTTAAGGAGAACATTGGAAATTTTTGCTTAGACTTTCAAAGGTTTCAATGTTGCTTAGACAATAAGGTAGCAGAAAATGGTGCAGCGTTCTACCCCAATGCTTGTGGTGTTCTAATCTGTTACGATAATCCTGGTTCAGATCCCATTTCTGCTCTAAATCAAAGCAGAGATGATGTGGAGTGTCCTGTCTCCTGCAAGTTCTCCTTTAGACATTTACTTCCTATGTATGCTGGATTGATTTCTTTAAGTTTCTTCGTTCTAATTTATGTGCTGCTGTCCTATTTGAGCATATTTTGCTGATGACACAAAACTGGGAGGAGTGGCTGACACACTGGAAGGCTGTGCTGCCATTCAGCGTGACCTGGACAGGCTAGAGAGTTGGGCAGAGGGAAACCTCATGAAGTTCAACAAGGGCAAGTGTAAGGTACTGCACTTGGGGAGGAGTAACTCCATGCACCAGTACAGATTAGGGGCTGACCTGCTGGAAAGCAGCTCGGTGGAAAGGGACCTGGGAGTCCTGGTGGGCAACAGGATGACCATGAGCCAGCAATGTGTCCTTGTGGCCAAGAAGGCCAATGGCATCCTGGGGTGCATCAAGAGGTGTGTGGCAAGCAGGTTGTGGGAGGTTCTCCTCCCCCTCTACTCTGCCCTGGTGAGGCCGCACCTGGAGTCCTGTGTCCGGTTCTGGGCTCCCCAGTTCAGGAATGACAGGGAACTGCTGGAGAGGGTACAGCAGAGGGCTACAAAGATGACTAGGGGGCTGGAGCATCTTTCTGATGAGGAAAGGCTGAGGGACTTGGGTCTTTTTAGTCTGGAGAAGAGAAGACTGAGGGGGGATCTCATCAATGCCTATAAATACTTCAAGGGAGGGTGCTGGGAGGATGGCACCAGTCTTTTTGCAGTGGTGCCCAGTGATAGGACAAGAGGTAATGGGCACAAACTGGAATGTAGGAAGTTCCATCTAAACATGAGGAGGACCTTCTTTACTTGGAGGGTGGCAGAGCGCTGGAACAGGCTGCCCAGAGAGGTGGTGGAGTCTCTGACTCTGGAGACGTTCCAAACCTGCCTGGACACCGTTCTGTGCAACCTACTTTAGGTGTCCCTGCTCTGGCAGGGGGGTTGGACTAGATGATCTCTAGAGGTCCCTTCCAACCCCTGTGATTCTGTGATATTTCAGTTAATAGGAATGGGGCTAGAACTCTACTTCCCTGTTCCCCTGCCACCACCCATGGCAAATGCTCTAAGCAACATTACAGTCATTTTCTTTCCCTTTCATGGTCTGTGCCAATGAGGTTCCCATTCTGTCCAGTGAAGATATGGGGCAATATTATGTGGGTCTGTTAGCATCACCAAAGAAGCTCCATAGCTGCCTTACCATTTAAGCTGTACTGTGAACCACAACAGGGAAAAAATCCTGCTGAAACCAACTTTTTGAGCAGGATTTTATTTAAGCTGAGCCCATTCCGTGATCTGGGTCACAGCAGAGCCCCACAGATTAATTGTTAGTACAACTTAATGGGGCAGCAGGAGGCCCTCTCATGCAGATGAACAGGTGTGGTGTGGTCTTCAGAAACTCCTCCACTGACATCCCTGTATGTCAAACTGAGCAGTAGAGGAGAGGTGTCTACCAGGTTTCTGGGTTTATTTCATCTTTGCCTGAACCAAAAGTATTTGGTGTATTCAAGTTTCACAAGTACTTTCTATGATGTAGAGAATGTGTGTTGAATATGTGTTTTACTGGAAAAACAAGCAAACAGCTGTCTCCAGTTTGAATGCAATTCCAGTTGTAATTTGGTATAATTCAACAGTTACACCATTGGCTTCAGTGAAAATGAATTGGATGAAGAGTATTATATCCTGAACAAACAGATAAAACATCTAAAACTGAATGATATTAAGCATTTTGGGATTCTGTATTTCCATGTGCATGCACACAAGTGAAAGTTTAAGCCCCCACATTCGCTGTAGTTCGTTTTCTTCAATGAAAAAAAGAAAATATTTTTGCTCCTGCATTAAGTAGACTACCTCCTATACTCTTCTGTATTTTTATGCTGAGGCAGAAAGAAGCAAGACTGTTTTGTGAAAACGTCTAATTCTCCTCTTGATAAACATATTTGAAGCCACTGTCTAAGTGGTAATGTTGGTGACCGTGTCTGCTCCAGATTAAAGAAAGAAGGTTAGAACAACACTGGGAATAATTACCTTTCCTTTAAGTTAACAAACTCATTTCTGTGTCTGGTAAGCACTTTAACAAAATGGGTTTGTCTTTATTAAGCAACAATTCCAGCAGATGCTCCAAAGAGGAGGCTGCTTCTACCAGCTGTGTAGGACAGTTTGAGGCTTTTGTTCATTTGGGATTTTTTGTACCTCGTGCACTGCAGTATTTGAAAAGTTGGTGCCTACAGGAGCAAGGTTATTTTTTAATGTTAGTTATAGACATGTTTATTGGGTGGAAAAGATTGTACTGAAATGTCTACTTAAAGCAAATCAAACATGACTGCATATGTGTGCCAATTGCTGCTTGGTTTTCATTTTCTTAAATTACTAATCCCATAGTGCTGTGCTCATGCAGGTTGTTTAGGGAAACAGATGACATATGTTGTAGTACTTAACAAGCTGTAGGAGAGCCAGGGTAAAGACATAAGGTGTTTAGTTTTAAATGAAGCACAGTCTATGAAATGACTTACCACAGTGATAAAGGATAGACAAACATGACATGCTTTGTAGTCAGTGGCTTAAGAACTGAAGCAGTTAGCAAGGCCCAACAAAAGAATTATTTGACTCAATCTTTGTTGTTCAAGGTAAAGAATACTTCTAATCACTCCTGACGAAGGCTACCAAAGTGGTTTACTTCTAAAACAAAGACATGTTATGAGGCACTCTTAGTGCGTAATCTTGCAAGCTATGTCACAAAAGAAAGGAGAAAAACTTCAAGTACGTAAACTATGACTTTCAGCTGTTGCCCAAGCTGTGTTTACTGGAAGGGTACATTTCCCCTCTGGATAAAGTCTTGAGATCAAGTCTCAGATACAATCAAGGGACAGAAGAAGTAAGAGGTGAATGACCGATTAATGCCAAGAAGGAAGTAAGTCACTTCAGGAGTGCAGAGGTATTTTCCTCCTATTCTGAAGTTGCCAACAAAAAGATCATTCTCTTACTGTGGCCCTCAGCTGAAGTCTTGCTGGTAAAAGAAGTTTATCCAATCTACTTTGCAGTGGATTTAGGCTGGGCTTTACCATAGTCTTTGGTATGGTCACTCAAGGTAATGTATTCAGGGTTACTACAGCGTTATAGCTGACCTCGAAAGGTTGTGGGGAAGGACTAACAGGAACCTCATGAAGTTCAATGAAGGGAAGTGCTAAGTCCTGTGTATGGGGAGGAATAACGCCATTTGTTGGTATAGCCTGGGGGCTGACTAGCTGGAAAGCAGCTCTGCCACAAAACACCTGGAAGTCCTGGCGGACAAAAAGTTGAACATGAGCCAGCAATGCTCCCTTACAGCAAAAAAGGTCAACAGCATCCTGGGCTGCATTTGGAAGAGTGTTGTTAGCAGGTTGAGGGAGGTGATAATTTGGATGGTTGAGCAAGCTTTTATTCTTAAGATTCCTTTGTTTCAATCTGCATTCTATTACAGCGTATTTCATTTGCAAATCTGTGCTTTTCTGATGCCTTGAGCCACATTTTCTCTATTCTGGCCTCTCAGCCTATGTTTTTAATTGCATTCTTCCCTTACTGCTTTTTCTCGCCTTCTGCTTTTCTGCTGCATTTCATAATTTACCTTATTTATCGTTATCATAACTTAAATATATTGCCAGTAAAACCATTCTGACCCTTTCTTTCAACCGTATGGTCCGATGGGTTGTTATTGTTGTTTCTGTTAGAGGAAGAAAGAGAAGTTGAGTATTTCTAATAGTTTAGTTTGTTTACAAAGACTGTACAAGACCAGGTTGCTTGGAGCACAGCAGGAATCAAACATAATGTTGGTTATAACACCAAGTTGGGGGAAAAAAATGTGCCTTTTTCTTGGGTGATAGCACTGCTCGTTCAAGTTGCTCCTTTTTCTTTGCAACTTTTATGTCTGTCTTACTGGACTTCTCTTATGCAGAAAGGCACACTTTTACAAATATTGTCTAGTGAAACCCCACTATTAACTGTGCACGTATCTTTGTGTGGTTATTTATGCCTGTGTTGTTAGTGTAGTGTTACTGTTCCATTAAAAAAGAAGAGTATATTTTAAATTATAATTTCTAGAAGTTGGAATTTTAGTGAATAGTCTATGATGCTTTCATTGAATATCTAGCCATTCTCAAAGTCGTGCTTTTGATATCTTTCTGTGAGTGTGAGGGGAAGAAATTTTTAACTTGCATATACAACTTTTTCACAATGTCAGTATTATTACCCTAGTATATGCAAAAAAAATGGGAAATGTACTTTACTGAGATTGTTACCTCTTATTATATTTGTACAAATATGATATATTTTGTATTATGAAATGTAAGATTTAGGCCCATGAAATCTTTTTGCTTTATCAAACTGAATTTTATCCCTGTCTTCTAGTTTGACAGAATGTGATAATCTGTTTTACTAGATGTACCTGTAAATCCTTTGATTGAAACAAACCTTTATTCCAAACTTGTAATTTTTTTTAATGCTGTGTGAAGATGATTTTGGTTAGAGTGCGTTAGTGTTTTGAGCTGTTGGCATTTCTGTCTATTCATAGAATCATAGAATGATTTGGGTTGGAAGGGACATTTAAAGGTCATCTAGTCCAATCCCCCTGCAATGAGCAGGGACATCTTCAACTAGATTCTTTTATGAGCAAAGGTTGTGGGATCTGGGTCTGTTTAGCCTGGAGCAGAGAAGACTGAGGGGACATCATCAATGCTTATAAATATCTGAAGGGCACGTGTCAAGAGGATGGGGCCAGACTCTTTTCAGTGGTGCCTGGTGACAGTACAGGGGGCAATGGGCACAAACTGGAACACAGGGAATTCCATCTGAACATGAGGAAAAACTTCTTTACTTGGAGGGTGCCAGGGCACTGGAACAGGCTGCCCAGAGAGGTTGTGGAGTCTCCTTCTCTGGAGGTATTCAAAACCCACCTGGACGTGTTCCTGTGCAGCCTGCTGTAGGTGAACCTGCTTTGTCAGGGGGGTTGGACTAGATGATCTCCAGAAGTTCTTTCCAACCCCTGCCATTCTGTGATTCTGTGCTCAGGTTGCTCAGAGCCCCATCCAACCTGACCTTGAATGTTTCCAGGGATTGGGGCATCTACCACCTCTCTGGGTTCCAGTGTTTCACCACCCTCATCATAAAAAATATTTTCCTTGTATCTAGTCTGTATTGTTTTCCTCTTGCGCTGAAGACTGTTTTGTGATAACTATTCTTGATGGTTACCATGATTGTTTGAGGGGGAGGTTCAAATGGGGGACCTAAGGCATTTTTGAAGGCATACAGAATTATAAAATATACAGCCCTCGCACTTTTTATCAAATCTAGCTGCATTATTCAAATGAGTGAATTTGGAAAGGATTCTGTGCTAGTATGTAATTTCTGTGTTGTAATGAACATGCATGAAACTTCATAATCACATTTTCTTACCTTTTCAATACTTGTGTAAAAATCAGAGAATATTAATTTATCAGAGAATATTACTTTATCAGAGAATATTACCTTACAGCATTACCTTACCTTCCACAAGGGTTATGCTAGTGCATTTAACATTGCATTTGCCAAAGAATAATATCACGCGTAAACCTGTGAGGACCAGCTTTGTAATTTGTGATAAATTTGTGCACTGTTTATAGTCATATAGAAAGTCTATTGCAGATGGGATTTGAAACTGCAATCACAGTCCTGTGCCTTGGTGACTGTATAATCCTTTCTCTGACTTTGCTGGGGAGGAGGGATTTACTTAACTGCCTGTAGTATGTCTGTCTTGGACTCTATTTCTTGATATCATTTAGAGTTGTACATAATTTAATGTGCTTCCCTTTGTGCTTATGCAATGTGTACTATCATAGAGTTGATGCCATCAGTAAATACTAAGTTTTCACTTAGATAATCTGTTTCTGCACATTACAAAGGTGAGACAGGTGATTTGTAGGTGAGTCAAGAGAGTGTGATTAGGTGTTTGAGATCATATATACCTTGTGGGGCTGTCTTCTGTTCCTGAACATTGTGACTGGCAGGATTTGTATATCAGAATAAATGTTGCACTGTAAGACACGCCCCCACCTTTCCTAAAGAACTGAAGTTACACTCTGTATGGGCTTTATTCAGTATTCATTCCTACCAGTTGATCCTAGAAACTATAAAGCTTTTAATGTTAACTATTTTGTCTTGTATAAAAATTTTCTTTCTAGACTGTACACTGTGTAATGTTAAGGAAGAAAACCGTAGATTCTTTGATACAGAAAAGGAAGAGACTGTAAATATCGTTATACATAGTTAAATTTAAAATGACATGATAAATGTAATACCTGTCTTTAATTTTGTTTCTAATTCACTAAACCATTCACTCCGTATTTACAAAAAAATAGTTTTCATTTAGGTTTCCATTTAAAAATGGTAATATTCTGTAGAGCACATCTAGGAAATGACCTTTCTTCACTTGAAATACTCTAAAATTAACTTTTCATAGACTGTAAGCAGCACTCCAGGGACAGGTTCTTTAATGTACGGGATATTGCTTTCAAAGTACTCTTAATTGCCTAAATTAATAATGGCTTCTTTTTTTCCTTTGGTTCTTATAAGGGGCAAATGAATTTGAATCACTCTCTAAAGAATTGAATCACTGGCTATCTTTTTCTGATTGCTTTTTCCATTCATTACGTAATTAAAAAAAAAGAAACAAAAAACCATCAAGGTCACCTTCGGCATGTTTTTTATTTGTGAGAAAAGCAAAGGAAAGTGACACTGTCTCCACTTACCAGTTCTTAGGAAAGAACAGAGCCTGTAAAAACTGGGGGGACTCGTGTCAGCTCTAGATGGCATATGTATATATAAGAGCAATGTGATAGATTCTGAATAGTATAATGAAAGATATCTTTTTATTCATCTTACAATATTGATGTAATAGTACCGTGTGTAAACAGAGGCCAATACACTCAGATTTGTGACCTAATCTGAAAACTAGAGGAAAGGATATGCCTGATTTGTGAGTCTTGGTTGTATTTTTTTAGGAATGTAAAAGTAAAGCAGATGTAAAATCTTCCCTAGTGTGTGTGGGTTTTTTTGGTTTTTTGTTTTTGTTTTTTTTTTTTTTTTTTTTTTAAAGCTGTAAGCTTTATTCATTAATGTGAAAATCTGCATTACAGAATGTAGATGAGTTTTCTGTACTCCATCTGGCAGCTCAGAAGAGACAGAAAATTAGTCAGGAACTTTATTAATCACTTGGGGATCAGCTGAGTATGTAATTAGCCCAGAACAGCTTTTAAAAATGTTGCATATAAGGTATGGTAAATCAATTCCAGCTCAATAAATCAGGCTTGTTTGCAAGCTTGAACTTCCAAAAGTAGTACATTCTGAATGCTGATCTACCACCAATTTGATAGAAAGCTCTTTCCTGCCGGGTATCAGTGTCTTGGGTCCTTAGTGATAGCACTCAAATTAAAAAGGGAAATGTGGGAAATGAAAAGACAGCAGTTTAGATAGCCTCGAGTGCTAGTGACAGACTTTGAGGAAAGCAGTGTTATGGGCATTCAGGTTTGTGCTTGTGACTTGGGCTCTCATGGTACAGGGATGTGCCTTTTCAGGCTGTACCTGCTAATAATAGAAAAAGTATGAAAATATCTCATGTCCTGTGTTAATTGTGACTACTGGAGTATTAACACAGTGAAACAAATGGAGCAGCTGGAAGGAAAATAAATACCTATAGTAATTTAATGTAATGGTGTCTTTAAGAATTTTTTTTCCCTCTACTGTATTATAGCTGCTATTTTAATATTAAAGTTAAATATTACTCTTAAACAAACCAGATGCATCCTTTAATTATTAATTCAAGGAAAATTAACTAAACTAAGGGCAGGAAGACTATGAGTAGAATTTGGTGGCCTGTTTCAGTTCTTAAAATTTCCTGTGTAAAGAAGCTTAAAATGAGTGTAAGTTCTTTTTAATATAAATGTATAATATATTGTAAAGGTGACAGCCGCAGTCTGAATTTTTTGTTTAGAGGGGAATCCAACTTCATTTTATGTGGTGTTTTCTCTGGAAGAATGCAAGACCTGGCATTTTAATGCTAATATTCTTCTAATGATATCTTCTGTATTTTTTTGAAAGCCTCACCAGCAGTTTCAGTAGTCCCAATGCAATGTATTTTCATGAGACAGGGATGCAGTGGTTTGTTCTGTAGACTTGTACTTTGGTGTTAGAGGCCATGTACTAGCTCTACTTTCAACCGAACCATAGCAGGAATACTACAAGCAATTATGGCAAACAGCTGCTGTGGGAACACTCAAGGTAGTCCGGCTTTGCAGCTAAGGAAGCTTACATTATGCAAAGGCTTACTGAATTTATTAATCAGCAAATGAAATATTACAAAATTGTTGTGTATAGAGTAGAGAGATACTTTTTAATTACGTACATTTTAACATGATGAATTTTAGGCTATCTTGAAATGCCTAGATAACTGGAAGTGAAAATTCTCTACTAGCACGGCAGAGAATGTATCACATATCCTCAAACTCCCTCTCTTAATGTTTTGGATTTCTACAAATGGAAGATAAATCTTAAAGATCATACAAATGGTTAGATATGGCTGGGTCTTCAGTGGGCTTTCAGTAGTGTGTATGATTTTTGCTTGCTTTTAGTCTACATGTATATGCTGATGCCTTGACAAAGGTGTATGCTTTGCACTAATATCTTAGTCTACATTGTAATACACTAATACCTGCATACATACAAGTGAAACCCTTAGGTCCAGCATGTAAAGCTGTATCACCTGCACATACAGTTAAAGTTTATCGGCGCTTCATAGTGGTTATTAGTACATCTGACTATATGTATCCAGAATTGCGTGTGAAGTCCTTGACACTGCAAGGGAAAATCGGGCTCTTTCTGTGCAAGTGATGAGCTGATGAAAGGGAAAAAAAAAGGCATAATATACATAGAAGAACAATTCTAGGGAATAACAACTGAAGTTTCTTGTATCACTGTCATATAAAATTGAGGACACTCACAAGTATTGCATATTGCAATACCTGGCACAGGACACTAGGCCAAAGATAATTTTAGTTCTTTACCTCTTGCTCTTCCTGTTACTGGGTCTCATTGGGTCATAGTTCAAGTGGCTGGCTGCAGTTGAAAATGTAGAGCTTGAAGTGGCACTTTGTTTCTGTTATCATTACCAAAACCAGAATTCATTTTAATAAGAATGGAGAAATTTCCCAGAGCAAAATTTTTTATATGCTTTAGAAGATTAATCTCACTTTCAATAGCAAATATATCTGTTATCTTAAATAAGAAATGTGCTGCCACACCTGCGACTCTTAATAATCCCTCAGTTTGCTTAATTGCTTATGTTGCTTTTATAAGGAAGACCCGTTAACTTGTCATATGTTGATAGTGGGGATGGACCCTGAAAAAGGCTGGTAGTCTGCTACAGTTCTGAATGTTCATAGGAGTGCATTAATCTCCTATTGTTACTGCAAAAGCAATAGAGAGAAGTAGAAAACTGATTCTTATGAAGTGCTGGAGTCTGGCTAGTAGAACACGTGTAGTTCTATATTGTTCAATAGGCAGCTGATAGTTAAGATAACTTTATCCCTTTTGATGGCACTTGTTAATCTTTTTTATAAAACATTGGATATTTACCAGCAACTATAACATGGTGTGTTAGAAATCACTTTATATAAAAGTTAGGTTATGCAATAATTAAACAGGGAATCTTTGGGTCCAAAAGGTATTCACAGTCTTAGAACACATCAAAGAGATCTCCAAATGTTGTGATCTCCAGATGTTGTGATCGTGTACACCTGGGTTAACTTTTTAATTTCCTGAATGTCTGTCAGAAAAATAACACCAGCTGGAATGAGGAAGGTCTCAGTGAGGAAAAAGCAATACTATGTAAAATAGCTTTTGAAGATCTGTAAAAGCTGTTCACTGTACTCCTGTAGTCTGTACAAAGATACTACAGTTTATAGTAATTGTTTTAATGTACTTTCTGTGCATCTCACATACATAAGTGACAATTTACCAGGATCTCTGGAATTGATTTCAGTCAATCACAGCTTGGGATCAAGACCTGAAATGGAACATATTTCATCTTTTCCTTTTTTTTTAAACAATAAAAGCGATAGAAGGAAGAAATGTCATCCTTTTCTTTTTGTATTACATTTAAAAACATCAGCATACAGATAACATCAACGAAGCCACTACTTGGGGATTTGTCCTTTTTAACAAGCTTTCTTCAAAGGTACAGTAATTGACACATCCACTGATTTTACTAGCCTTTTCAGCATTCTACAATATTGCACAGATATCAAAAGTATACTGAAAAGATTCATCTAGAAACATTGTTTTAATCAACTATGTTTGAAAGAACTAATTTCCTGCATACATGTTTTTCCCTGTTTTGCTGCAGTTACTCTGGACAATGTGAACTTGTGGCATAGCTGAAAAGGAGAGTACAGCTGAGTGTGAAGAAACCGTTCTGGTGTGACGTCTGTGGCACACTATATCCTTTACTCTTATATGCAACTCAGGAATTTAGCAAGCAGCTGATCTGCCCCAAGGTTTTTCCCACAAGTTAGTGGATCAAAACTGGAAAGATTTTATGTAGGACAATAATTTTCTGATGCATATGTGTGGAGGTTTTTTTTACATACCACCATCTTTTTGTTTGTTTGTTTGTTTCCTTATGACATTATCCTATGATGTGTGTTTGTTCTTGGACATATTGTTATAGATCTAGTAAAATTAGCTTTTATTATTATCTTGTAAGACACAAAACCAAACCGTATTAGAAGGAAACACTGGACTTGCTGGAAAAAAGACCCTTCTAGGTCTATTGAGCACATAGCACAGCTTAGCAAATCCGTAGAATAGTTACTGCTTGTGAAAGGTACACAATAATCATAAGCCATTTTTGTGGTTCATTAGCAGTTAGAGACTATTTTTGAAGTGATGTGTGCGATATACAATATTTTCTCAGAAGCCTGTAAAACAAACAAACAAAAGAAATCTGATTAAAACAGTATCAGAGAAAGCATTGGGATGTGCTGTTATAACTTGAAATCTCATTAGACTATAATGAGTTAAAGGGAGGGTAAATTTTATGCTTCAGCAAGTTATGAGGGTCTCTGAGATTTTTCAGCCATAAATAATTAGTTCATGGTGACGATACCTTAGTTAGTTCCTTCTCTTGCAGCACAGTATATTGAAGCAGAGCAATCTGTTGGATGCAGATAAGCATTTACTGAAAGTCATTGTAAGGTAATAGGAAATTGTTCAGAAACCTTCACTAAAGCTGAAGTTGAATAACCGCAGGAGCAAAAACTACATACTAATGGTCCAATTACGTTCACAACAACTTATGCTTAATTATTATTTAATAATTTATAACTAAAAAAGATGATATGATAGTGTGTTTCACTCCTGGATTATCGATTTGAAGTAAGCTGTGTATAAATTGAAGAGTATGTTCTTTTTCCTAGTGTAGTCTCAAACAGGCACAGCAAATGGTGTTATCTTCTCAGTTTGGAAGCATGTTTATTTAGGTTTATTTAATTTAGTGATGAATGCACTAAATGTTACTAATATTTTTAATTTTTTTTGGCACAAGACATGAAATTACCTTGCTTTCTTGAAATGTTGATAAGGTTATTTGTGGAGGTATTGGGCTGCTTGCTAGTCAAACACCACTATTGTTGTATTTCTTATTTTAAAACTGAAGCGGAATGAAGTAGTTGTGGTTGTAGAGCAAATTGGAGCAGAGCCTGGAACAGATCTGCATATTTTGAACTGGAGTGCAGAGTTGTTAACTCCAATAAGATGTTTTCTTCTGGGTTTACTAACAGTGACTTTGCAATATTTTTGCAAGTGGGCTAAAGTTAAGCAGTGTGAGCATATTTTAAAGTGTACATATATATCTTGGTTTTAGTTTTATTTTTTTGAAGAAAAGCACTAACAAATCTCTGCATAGGCAAAATGCAAACATTTGTTGAAACCTACACAATATTAAGTTTCTTCTTTTACATGGTAATCTAGTGCTGAAAAAGGATCATTATGTTTTTGCACCTCACTAAGTACTGTATATTACACTCCTCAAAAATAAATGAAATAGTTTTAACAGAATTTCAGAGCTACTTGCTGGCAGAAAACTTGGAAGAAATTAACCTCTGAGGTCACAGAAGGCTACCATATGAGCCTGAAGGTGAGTGCACTAATGTAGTCTGTCCTCCCTTGCAAGTGAAGGAACGAGACTGACTCCTCGGTGGCAGCCTTGTCACAAGCTGTCTGTTCTGATTTCGATATTGAGTCTGCTCATTGCTCGAAAGTCAGGATGAGGCAAGGCCAGGAAAGAGGCTTAATCAGACAGCGTGATATTTAAGGGAAGTGCTGATTCCGAAGAGGTTATGATAACTAGAGGGAATAGTTCATATGGGAACATTTGTCTCACTACTGTTCTCTAGAAGTAAATATCTTTCTTTGCTGAGTCTACGCTGTCTTCAACAACTTAATGACATTGAATAGTTAAAAAAACCCGAACCAAACAAGTAAAAACCCCTTTAAACTGGGGCAAAACAGTGATCGTAAAGTCTCTGAGTGTAAAGTAAGACTTTTCTTTCTGTTCTTACAGATCTTTTTCAATACAAAGATATTGTAAATGACTTGTGCTTTGCTGGTATCAGTCAATGGAATGTTAGAAACAAATTCATAGTTTTCAGATAATTCTTTTCACTTTGTGTTAGCCATATGCAGAGCTGTACTTCTGCAGGTTTACGCAGCAACTGAATGTTGTCCTTGTATGACACCTCCATTTTAGCTGACCAGGATGAGAGACTATTTATTTGTTTATTTTTAAATTGCTATTCAAACTTACCCTTTGTTTCTTTTATATTTTAAAGAATTTTCAAGCCTAAGATTGATTCAGTATCAGTGAAGCTCATGAAGGAAATTTAGAAACTTTTTGGTGGTGTACCAAGACTCTCAGTGATGCTAAACCCCTTAATTCCCCTTTAACACCTTTTCTGGAAAGCATTCTATGATTTTTTTTAAATTTTTTTTTTTTTACCCTCTGTGAACTCTTCCATGGTATGCACATTTCCCTTTTTCTGTGTAGAAAAATGAGTCCTTCAAGCTGAAAGTATATGGTCTAGTCCTATCTTTCATTGTATCTTTAAAACCATAAAATAAAAGCAATAATAATAACAATAATAAAGTAATTCCAAGGGGCTGTATCTCTTTAAACAGCATTGTTTTGCCAGTATGGCTGGGTCCCTGCCAGACATTAGAACTAGACTGGAAGAAATGAGTTGCCTGTTGCTTTGGAGTCTTTCAGAAGAAACAGTTATGTAAGACTGGTGAACTGAATGAAAATGCACAATATGCTGTAGAAATGGGCTTAAAATCTGAGTGTCATACTGGACCTGGCTTATGTTACTGAAGGCTTGTAGAGGCTAGGTTATTGTCACACAGCAGAGGATGGCGGGTTCAGAAAGCTGCGGGGCCTGCTTTGCCCATACTATAATGGTTATAAATAAGCTCTGCACGTAATACTGTCTGCTGACACTGAACAGCATGGGATTCATTTACACTGCGGTGAGTGATACAAAAGGAAAAGAACTTCTGAAGAGCTGATAAGTGATGTTAAATCAGAAAGCTTCTCTGGTAAAGAGTAGATGATATGACACGGAAAAAAGGATAAAAAGCTTTATCTGTTGCTTAGGAGAAAATGATGTCTTCCAAAAGGAGGGGAGACATGAAATGAAGTTAATACTGGGCATAAAAATACGTAGGAAAAGGAATGTAAGTGAGGTCTGGAAAAATATTCAGAAACACAAATTTGAAGAAAAAGGCATTATTATATCTGTATGTGTAATGTAAAATGGTATAAATAGTTGACAGAGCTAAAGTTCAAATTTAAAAAAATCCTGTATTAAAAAATATACAAGAAAATCCTTAGAGAAATGTCTGGTTTTTTCCCCCCATGTAGAATTGTGGCTTATTTAAAAGACGAACTTGTAAAATAGTAGAATGACTGTATGTTGAAGACAAGTATTTCTAGTATTTCAGTTTAGAAATTCTGCTTATTTGTTAATATTATATGCTCTCTTCAAGTCTGTCCAAACCCAGTAGAAATTAGTAGGCATTTATAGGATGATTTGGATAATCCAAACAACACAGAAGAATTTGGCTTTATGTTGAAACAGGTCAAGTGATGCTTTTAAAAATGTTAACAACTAAGGATCTGTTATGAGCACAATTTGTTATGAGCTACAGGTTTGATACCAACATTTAAGTAATGTGGGTTGAATTCTCAGGTTTTCTTTATGGCTGTATTTGACAATTATCAGGTAAAAATTTATTATAAGATTAATGTTATTTTTGAGATAATACATTTACAGGCATTATTACAGAACATGAAGGCCAGCTGAGAGATAAGTTTGTAGGATTCATTTGAAAAGAAATTATTTGTTACCATTCCTGAATTGATTAGTCATAATTTTTCTTTCCTCCCCCTAGCTTTTTCTTATTAAAAAGCCAGCATTAAATTTTAGTGACCAGTTTTCTTTGATGTACCAATGTATAAATGCAAAAGGCAACATAATAATACTCAATATTACTCCATTAACCTTCAAGAGTTTGTATCCACAGTAACTAGATCCAAGATTATATTAGCAAACAAAGCTTGTTACAGGCTAATGCCATTGTGTGTAATACTCCCTGTAACATATCCTTAATTTATGGCATTAATCATCAACGACAAAGATTTTAACCTTTTATGGCTTCCTTTAAATTAATGAAAGTTAAGCCTCACAGGAGGTCAAATTACTTAAGATTACTGCTATTGATGGCCAGTTTGCCAAATGAATGAATGTGACTTTCTGCTATGGTTCCTTTTGTGAGTTAAGTTCTGTGAGAATCAGGAAAATAATGTATTTTCTGCCTCAGTCTAGAGTAAATTCTTCAAATGGAATTCTCCATGGGAACTAAATGCTGAAATTTTCAATCAGATTGCTGAAATAAAACCTTGTTCGTCATCTTTTGCTCTCCAAAGAGGTGCTATTAAATAGTATGTTCTCAAAATTGAATTACTTAATTTACTTAAATTTACTTAAATTACTTACGTTACTTTAAAGGACTAAAGGAAATAGATATAGCAAAATCAAGAAATCATTTTCGTTTTCCACTAGATTTATTAGTAGGGTTTTTGGATGTGAGTATGAGTATAATTATCCTAATATGTAGGATGGAAGAGTAGACTTTTCACTCAAAATTGTTAAATGAGCAATCTAAAAATGAATTAAAATTTTAAATCACCCAAATCCCACAGAGATAATATTAGAAAGCTTTTTGATAAGAAAAGTCCTGTGTTGTATAATGTTTGTTTTTTCACTTAATTTTTTACTAAGTACACCTGCAGCTGGATTTTTATATTGTAAGAGTTTATTCACTCCTGCTGATTTTTTTCCCTGAAGTTATTATCTTCTTTTCATGAGGAAATAATGTAATTGGTCATGGTAGCAGTCATTCTGGGGTCAAAAATAAAGGATTAGGATGACTCCAGGTGGGGAATAAGCATTAGGAACTAATATCATCTCTTAAGAAACAGAAGTCCTGTAAGTCTAATGAGCCTTTGGCTCACAAAAGGAAAACAACATCTAAGCTATTTGAACTGCTTGTCTTCCTGAGCGAAGTGTACCTTCCCCTTCCTACCTCCTCCCAACAATTCCTTTTGATACAAATATGCTTCTAATTGTATAATGAGATTTTTGTGTGTTATATGAAGAGGCTCAGGCTTAGGCTGCCTGCAACAATAGGCACAATTAGGTTTTATAATAAACATTGTAAAACAAGAAAGAATGATCAAAAAGTGATAGAAGGATTATAGATAGCAGTGGACATATTTTGTATGTAGTAGGCAAATGCTGATCATTATTGGAGTGAGTTAGAAAACAGAAATGTGGTTTCTATAAAAAGAGTAGAATTTCAATTTTTTTTGTTTCAGACTGTTAACGGCTGCTTTTTGGATGAAATAGCAATGTCATAAATACTTTGTTGTAGTTTCTGTAATGCTTTTATTAAAAACCGTACCAAAAAAAGTTCACGCCTTTTAAGTAAAAGTGACATATCTTTCACTGAGTGAGAAATTTCAAACACCATTTGCATGTTCACAATAAGAAAAATTGAGAGAAGTGTCTGTGTGTGTGAGTGTGTGTAGGGGTGGATGAGATGATCCAGTATATACTAAAAATATGAGTGTTCCTAGAGGGCTACTATGAAAGTGAGGAGCAGAACTATTTAAAAAACAGGTGGGATGGAGAAACTGTCTTTGTGACACTTTTGAGCAGCCATAAATAGTATGTTTGCAGCTGCTTAGTTTTTCATTTTGCTGCTTTGTTTGGTAATTAAAATAATTTAATTCTGCACTCTCTGGACATTCTGATGTGAGTCAATTCTTTTTATGTCTCTCTGCCTTTTATTTATATTTACTTACTTATTTATTTACATGTACTTTGTCAGTATTGTTGGTAGAACTTGCACGCTACATGTCTGGCTGAAAATTGATGGCCTCCTAACTCTTCTTGCCTGATTATTCCTAAAGAAGCGTATTATTGCCTTCTTCATTCTACTTAGAATAAAAACATGGGCCAGGATAAAGCATGAGCCTATAGATACGGTGTTCCTATGGCTTGAGGTGCAACCAGAGCGTGCACCTGCTATCTCAAGAGGGAAGACTGGTTGCTAGCACACGTTAAAGCCCATGCCACTGCTTTGTTCACCATGCTAACCAGGTTAAACTGACACTGGAATGTGCTGTAGTCAGATCTAGCTTTCCCAATGTAGATGTACTGAGAAAAGACTGTCAGTTTTATTCCAATTTTAATATCTTGAGAAGAGTATCAAGACTGAAGACTGTGTTGGGTAACAGCCTAACTAAAAGTAATTTGCTTGCAGGAGAAAACTGTTTTTCACTGATGGTTTGTGAGACTTCCTGCGGAGCATTTCACTGTCCCCTAATTTGAAATGATATTGCAATAGAATTCACAGTCCAGTCTGTGTGCACAGGGCAGGATTAGCAGGACCTGGGTCATACCCAAGAGACTTTATGCTAGAGGTTTCGCAAATGATGAATGTGTTTGTCTTGAAAATTACTTAGTGATGCTCCCTGGTTCAGTCATTGTTTGTGGGTATTGGGCAGTCCTGCCTAACGTGGAAATAGTCTGTGTCCTGTACGTTAAAACAAGACATTAGCATGTCTGCTTTTCTGTGGCTACAGATGAAATGGATGAATATGGGGCTTGAAAGTGATATTACATCACTTTGAAAGTTATATGTAGATTTAGCTTAGGTTGACAGCATGTGTGCAGCTCTAATGAGAGTACTTTTTAGAATGTTATTTTTCTGACAAAAACATGTAATGTGTACTGATGTAGTTGGCTACATAATCCTTGCACTAATCATAGTTTCAGTATGTGGCTCTTTTTGGAGTTACTAGCTGTAAACTTGTGGGGGATCCTGAGAAGGGCCAATGTCTTGGTAGCTAACACAGCATGCTGAACATATTCCATGGTGCGAGTCTGTGTGGAATTATCTGGAAATGACTGAACAATTGTCCTTAGGTCTGTGACTGAAAATTAGTCTCTTTGTGAAATTCACTTCTGTGCTTCAACCGGTATTAAAGCCTTTATACACTAAAATTGTGTGTAGATTGAGTGGGAAAGGCTTGAAGGAAGCTTTAATGCTGAATGTGTCTGCCGTGAGTGGACACATGGAAAAGAATTTAGCCTGTTCAAACAAGCAGAACTGTTTGCAGTGAAAAGGACTATGGAATCTAACACTTGAAAGGTGGGAAGACAGACAATGAATACCATACTTAGTTGATTTTTTTTTTTTTTCATCAAATGTTGGTCTACCTATCCTTTCCCAATTTAGCTTTGCCATTTCATTTGCACTATTCATCTTGCAGTTGTGGTGGTGGTGATCTGTTTACCTAACAGGATTAATGCTTTGGGACCCAAGTCATGTCAACCTTTGTAACAAACCAGTGCATTGTTTTATATAACCTTTTATAGTGAAGTAGTAAGCCAAAATTTTTGGGTTTCTCTGTTTAGGAGGAAGACCATCCACTCTGGATTATGCAAGAGATGGTAGTTGTCTTTGAAGTGGAGCGACAGTTGACTCAAAATCAGCAAAAAGAATATGAATTGCATGCTATGTTTTCTTCAGCACAACTTGGCTACACCTCTTCCTCTTCCTGTCCCTTGTGGGATTTACAGCCTCTCTCACTTGGAAGTACTGTTTGATTGGAGAAGCAGGTAAGGAAACTCTATGTGCTCCCAGAAAAACTGTGGGTTTTGTCTGATGCATGTATGAAAGGAGTGCAATTGTTCTCTACACCTATTCATGCAGTTTTGTTGTCCCTCAGCTGTGGAGGACAATAATAATTGAATAATTTAAATAAAACATGCAAAAACCACTTTGTAAGTCTGAAATAGGTGGTGCTATATGGTTTTAGGCTTCAGTTCTTCAGAAGCCTAAGCATTCTCTACTCTTACATGAGAGGATGAGCTCTGTGGTTTCTTTCCTGAAATGGAAACTGTTAAGAGGAGGGGCTAGGAACCCGTCTCCTGGAAGCACCTAGCAGTGTGAGTGAATCCTATTAGATAAAGCAGTTATCTCCTGACTATATTCAAGGGGTGCTTTCAGGTTAGGGGTTTGTGGTCATCTGTCTTACAGCACAACAGAAGCCTGATCAGGGCACATATGCGCTCCTTAGCTCTTTTAACTTCTGTAAGTCATCAACTGACTGGAAATAGTTTGAATCTGTAAAAATAAAAAAGTTGGTTCATGTTTGTGTGTGCTGTACTTCCCACTTTCTGCATATTTATATCCTTATGCACCACTGTGTTGAAAGAAAATCTTATAATACTGTTAAGCTCCATGTAGACCATGTAGTTATATTATCAGAGGCCTAATGGTACAAAACCTTCATTATGTCCAGAATCTTCAAATACATGAACATAAATATGAATTTGATGCTTTAGGATTTACAAGTGTGGCATTATTATTCCATACTTTTGAAATGGGAAAAAAAATGCTTCTGCTTTTGCTTCTAGTATTATGAGTTCCTATAATGGTTTTGGAAGATGTGCTATTAGGTTAAATTCAGATTCAAAGGATTATTTTCATGCATGAAACGGGTAGATACCTTCTATCACAAGAATGACAATAAGGAAAGGAGATGGATATGGTAGATTTTTGTGAGCTTACAGTATATACAACATTTCATAAAAGACCATCTGGAAATATGGTTTCACCATTTAAACATACGCTTTTAAGCATAACTAGCTTGGAATCAGAAAACTGCACCAGGAATAGGAATACATGACAGCAGTGAAATGAAACACTTCCGTGCAAGTATTTAAGGGAGTCTGCAAATTGTAACATGACAAAGCCAATACCTACCTTTATTCTTGTAGCTAATGACAAGCGATGATAGTAATTTCTGAAATACTGAAGAAACAAAGTCTTAAGAGAAAGAGGAAATTACGTTCTTTGAAAAAATGAAAGATATCTTTAGCTAAACTTTAGCTATACCACAACAGAAGAACCATATTGACGCTTGAAACATCCTAGAAAATACTTGATTTCAGACTAAAAGTTAAATAGAAACGTACCATGGTCTTAAATATTTCAACAGCTTCTGTGATTATTTTTATTAGAGAATTCTGGGTTCCATTAATGTAGTTCCAGAAGACTTCATCAGAAATGTATTTCTTTTCCCTCTTGCACGTGTTGTGAGGGAAGTACTCCATGTTTCTGAAGTAATAGATGAAGCCCAGTGAGGTTTCAGAGGAAATGGAGAAAGTTTTAGTGGAGTAGGGTTCTAATTCTAGATCTTCAAACTCTTACTTTCATAGTGCATCATTCTTTCTCTTATATGAATCATGATGTGTAGCTGTTAATTTAGTATTTACGTATACATCGTTATTTTTAAGGAAAATTTCTTTCCTCCTTTAAGCAGGCTTTTTTGTGAAAGTGATTTTTCCAAGTTTATATACTTTGAGACCAGGGAACAGTAGCTCAACTGCAGATAGTACTTAATGTTTGCATTGCTGTAGGCCCAGTGAATATCAGGTTGTCAGTGATTAGGCTCTGTCCAAACCTGAAGGTTTAGTCTTTGCTGTAATACAACTACTGAAGTCTGTTGCGTGGGAGACTTGCCTGATGTGCAGGGACTGAGGGAGGGTGGCTTATGCCAACTCTTCCTTTTCCACAGCCCTTTCACCAGTAGTGAACCAATGAGAGAAGAGATATGACTAGCCACCTGCACTCTCACTCTGATTAACTTACACCTTCATTGAGAACTCTTAGTCTTTTGCTATGTTCACTACCTTATGCATTTTGAGTACCTGCATTGTTGCAATTTGAAAGATGAAATTTTTTTTTCTGAATTTAGCAGATCTGCCCAACACTATGTTTTATAGGTTAGGGAGGAGTCTGAAATGAAGCTGAGTAGAAGAATACGGACCTGTTGGAGCGGGTCCAGAGGAGGGCCAAGAAGATGACCAGATTAGAGCACCTCTGCTATGAGGACAGGCTGAGAGAGTTGGGGTTGTTCAGCCTGGAGAAGAGAAGGCTCCGGGGAGACCTTATAGCAGCCTTCCAGTATCTGAAGGAGGCCTACAAGAAAGCTGGAGAGGGACTTTTTACAAGGGCATGTAGTAATAAGGCGAGGGGTAATGGCTTCAAACTAGAAGAGGGGAGATTTAGATTAAATCTCAGGAAGAAATTCTTTACTGTGAGGGTAGCGAGGCACTGGAACAGGTTGCCCAGGGAAGTTGTGGAGGCCCCATCCCTGGAAGTGCTCGAGGCCAGGCTGGATGGGGCTTTGAGCAACCTGATTTAGTGAGAGGTGTCCTTGCCCATGGCAAGGGGTTTGGAACTAGATGATCTTTAAAGTCCCTTCCCACCTAAACCAATCTATGATTCTATGATATGAAAAGAATAACTACTAAGACTAGGACTTTGGAGCCAGAGAAAGTAATAATGGCACCTTGATAGTCCCTTTCAAGATAAGAGCTGGAGGATGTCAGACAGAATTATATTGAAAAGCAGAGGAGATTTTTTTCAGAAAACCTGGTAGCAGCTGAAGAACTAGAAGTGCCGAGACGTTGTGGGTAAATGGCTTCAGAAAGTGATTTGATAAACGGTGGGAAAGTTTGTTCTCAAAATTAAGTATAAGGACATAATCTCTTGCTCAGTAATCCTCTGAGCTGCAATTTGTTAGAAGAATATATGGGCGAAGCATCATTATATGCTAACTATCTTCTCACTGCTGAGAACGGATCCTGGAATGTAGATGTGCCTTTTGTCTGACCTGGTAACCCTTCCTATATTCTTATTCAGAGGAAAGTCTGTCTTAATTTACGGTTGTAACCATGTAAGCAAGCCCTGCTTTGAGTGTGCTCAAATCCTTCATATATCAAGTTAAAGTTGTGGCCTGCTGTTTAAATCCTCCTGTACTGTCTTTCCTTCACTTGTATGTCCCAACTGATACTTTACTTCAAAATAGGTATCTTCATTTACTTTGCATAACAAAATATGACTATATATATCACCTGAAATTTCATCCACATTTAAATCTGTGTCATGTTAAGCGGCTCTTTTTGTTAAGCAAAGAGGAGGTATAGTTTGTTTATTCTTAGCTTCTTAAGAGGTTACAGTGCAAGCCCACGAGCTAATGGACACAAAAAAAGTCACTACTTGTGTTTTCTTTAGTAACAGTTGCAGAGTTATAGAGAATCTATACAGAATCCATTCATGTGGCAAAATTATTGCAGAAGTCTTCATTTTCATGTGAATTTTTTTTGTCAGTGTATGAGATTGGGAGGGAATGGTTTGACCTGTAACCCATCTGAATACTTCTTAGCAGGCTCTGATGAAAACCTTTAGCAGTTTGTTCTTTATTTAAAAAATAATGTTTTTTATGAAATACAAATCTCATTTAAAAGTAAGAGCTGAGGAAAAAAATTCTGTGCTGCCGATAACAAAAGGAAATGCTTAGTGTCCATTCTATGTGATCATGGGTTAAATATTGGTTTCGTAGTGCAGTGACCCATGCTTGCTTCTCTGACTTTTGCTGTTTCACACTGAGTTGTTGATTAATCTAGAAACTAGATTTCAACTGCTTCAAGTTGCAAATGAAAAGCAAGGAGATAACTTAGATTTTCCAGTAAAAGCAGGAAATAAAAAGGTAAGTGTAACTGAAATGAATTAATCATAGATAGCTAAAATATTCTGACTTAGTGGTGTCAAACTACTGCAAGTCTGGTGTTCTCATTAGACAGTACAAATGGAGCTCCTTAATTGCCATGATCTTCATTCATTTTCCTTTTACTTTTCTTTTTTTTTGGTCCAAGTGAACCATTGAAACAAATACTGCATTCTAGTATTCTAACAAGACAAAGCATAAAACCAGTTCAATGATCAGAAGTCTGGCATGTCTGACCCTTGCAGTCAAAATTTTAGTTGAAGTAAAAGTATGGAAGTAGCAGTATGCCATTTTCCTTTATACGCTGGTAAAGGTGACAGAAAAGTGTTGACAATCCTTGCAGCCTATTGATCTTCAACAAATTATCTTTTGGTGGCATAAGAAACCACATTTGAATTGGAGTTGCATTATCAAGTTAAAGTGAATCAAGAAAAACAAGCAGAAGCCGCCTTTAACTCAGTCAGCAAGTCAACTCAGATTGGCCCTGAGGTTTCTCCGTAGTGTGGAGCTGGCTATTCTTCCTAGTTGTCCTTGCCTTACACACATCAGTTGCAACAATGAAGCCTGTTGCTTTATTCAAAGCAGCAGATTTCAGTCAGGAGATAAAAGTCATTCAGATGAGGTAGCTAGAGAAAGGGAGCCTTTTAGGTGGCAACTATAAAGCTTTCCTAAACATTAATGTATTTCTTCTTCCATCAACTTGCAGGCCTCTAACACTGGGAATTAACAGTTCATTGAACTCATCTGTGATTGTTCTGGATTCAGGGAAAATGTAATAACCCATAAACCAAAGGAAATTTTATTTTTAACCAGATGAAGTGCATAATTTCCCTCCCTCAAGTATTGAATTCTATTGATAGTAATGAGATTAAAAATTATTCACAGTTAATCTAAAATAAAATATTTACCATTAAAAAAATCAATTTGAATGCAAACTGGAGTGACTCTTCATTAAAATGAAAATGCATATAAGCCTAAGAATTTTACTTGCACTTATTGACTATGGAAAACAGTTACTGAAACAAAACTTTTCATGACAGAAACAATAATGGTGGGTAAAAAGGCTTTTAACAGCAACAGTACTAACCACACTGTCCTGTAGGGAGTCGCTGGGTATGTCTTTCTACAAGGACATCTGCAGCTTTGAAAGCTTTGCTTGTGACACTGGAGGTTTTGTGCAAAGCCTGTGAGAAGGGTCATTCTTTTTCCCGCTCCCTCCAGATACACACCTCAATGAAAAGGTAATCACACTGTAGGAAGGAACATCAGAGAAACGGCTTACATTTCATTTTATGACTATGCTGTTCTAAGACTGTCTTCTTGATGTGGCACATCTATATGTCACTGAGACCTGTCACAAGAGCAGGGAGAATTGACAGTCACCAGCGCAAAGCAGGAAGGAAATAAAAAATTAATGAACCAGATCATAGCTGTAAACTTCCGTTGTGGTGTCAGCTTCATTACAAGTTTAGGAAATACAATGCTAATAATGTGTTTATGTTAAGAGGTGTGCTTATCATCTTGGTAGAGACAAACTGAGTCTCTTTCTGGAGAGTACTAGTTTTGTAGCTGAATATCTGTTGAACAAATACTGAGTAGTCCTTATGAATGTGTAGCAAACAAATGTTGAGCTTCTGTAGAGTCACGTAGCTGAGGGAGAGATAGTTTTTACTTTAGACTCCTCAGAGATTATTGAAGGAAATCCTTTGCTGCTAAACTCACAGGGCATCTTGAACTGTCTTTGAACTGAGGAATTGGGCATTTTGAGTTTCAGGTGAGGCGTGATACAACTAACTAACGGGATTTCTGTGACATGCACAAAGTAATTAAGAAAAGGTTGAGCAAGAAGTGGAAGTGCATTTTTTTTCTTTTTTTTCTTTGACGATTGGATGGTGCCCTAGATCAGTAGGTCTGAGTCTGAAATTTGTATTCTGTTTTTATATCACTCTGATTTGCTCATGGAATTTGAGGTTCTGTAAAATGGCTGCAGCAATATTCTTTTTAAAGAGGATTTATGTCCTTTAAATTTAGTGCTGTATTAATTACAATGTAATCTTTTATTTTTTAGGTTTTTAATATCTAATGTAAATTCTGTGGCTTTGTAAACATGGGGGTGTTTCTTTGGGGTTGTGGATGGGTTTTGTTTTGGGGTTTTGTTGTTTTTTGCTTTTTTTGTTTTTTCCCCTCTCCTCACAGCCTTGGACTGATGAGAGGCAAAGGGAGAGTAAGTAAAAATAAACCCTTATTCTGAAGTTGGAATTGGCAGATTTTCTGGTAGGAAATACCTCAGAGCAGAAGGGTTTTCTGATCAAGGACTTGCATTATCCTATCCAAGAAGTAAGAAAGGAATTGGAGGAAGTGATCAATAAAGCAAACAGAATAATTCAGAAACAGTGACAGAGGACTGATGTGGTCATCCTGTATAAGATAGTCGTGGGACTTCACAGTCGAGTTGAACTCTAAAGAGCTGAAAACTCCATGTAGTGGGGAAACCTTGGTCTGACAAGTTGGTCATAGGATGTTGTAGGGGTTGAACATCAAAGATGACATTGTATGGGCATCTCCAACTCCTAAACGTAAGACGGCAGCTTTTTGTGCAAAAGATGGAGATAGCAGGAACATGTAATTTCCTGTGTTCCTGCCTAACTTCTCTCTCCTTTGGAAGCTAGGAAAACAAAGTGTGGGAACTTTTTTCTCCATAATAAATTTACCACTGATGAAAATGTTCTATCTCTCACTGTAGTTGAGTCAACCACTTAACTGTACATAAAGGTCGTTCCTACCTAATGCTGAATGTACTAAGTACATTCTTTGACAGAAGCAAGGTCACCTGCTCCATATGTTTGCTTTCATTGTTAATACTGTGCACATTTTTTCTGAACGTTAAGCTAAATTAAAGTAATTATGTGTGACAGCTAATTTTCTGAGTGATAGGGAAGTATTTAGGGAGTAGATTTTTAATATTATGAAGGACCATCTATAAGTTGAAAATTCCAGCCTGGTAAATAGGTTTGTACTGGTGAGGACAGCTCACCAAACAGGTCAGCTGAGGGAATAAATTAATAATTAAGGTATTGAGATCTGAGGCCATATATTAAAAAAATAGCTTAGGGCCCTGGAGGAAATGGGAACTGCTGTTTTGGGTTTATCTTGTTTTTCTAAAGAGAGAATAATTCACAAGCAGAGATCAACTATTATTAGAGAAAATGCACAACAAACCTGCTTGGCTTTTTAAATTTTTAGTGTCAGCCCCTAAGGACATGGGATGGGATTTTCATGTTTCTTTAATGCATCTCTTGCTGAAATTATTTGGGTTCTATCACTGAGTGTCTGAAAAAGCATCTTATTCTAGGAAGTGTTAACAAAGAGTGGTGTCAGATCTGACTGTAAAGAATGTTTATGCATCTCAAGTAACAAAATTGAAAACTTAAAAAGAATTACAGTTCTTTTCCAAAGACTGATAATTCATCCAGATGTATTAGTTTTCAAAGAATTATTGTTCAACTACTTATAGTCACCTCTTTTCATGTTATATGGCTTTCTTAAGAAGAATTTCTGCTTGGCATATGAATTGTAACTGCTGATTTGACCTTTCAGCTACTGTAATCCAAATCCCTCCATCAAACGGAATACAACATGGCAGTAGTGACATTGTGCCTGATCTTAAATAGCTTCAGTGATGGTGCCATAAGTTGGCATTCTTGTGATTTTTATCTTCATGGGAAAACCAAAACTTTTTCTAGTTCTCACATTTGTTTTAGCTGCTGATAAGAGGATAGGAGGTCTCATGGTTTTTTGTTCATCTCCCACAAACTTCTGCAAGGGAAGGCATGATTGCTATATGTTTGTTGATCAGAAATCAGTTCATATTTGTAGTATCAATAAACAATTTCCCATTTAGGATTTTATACTGTTTAGTGAAGTTGACCTCATTGTTGGCTCAAAAAACCCCCATAAAATACGCTGGATTTCTCACTATGTACCCGTATGACCAAAAATTGTGAAGCTGGAATTTATAGAACAAACAGATACTAAAGACCAAAGGACACAACAGCATCCTGAAAGAGTATTCTTTAAATGTGGATTCATAATCTCTATTAACTGCCTTTGCTTATTGTTTATTAAATAGAAAAAAACCCCTTTGTGTCATGGTTTGGGCCCCTGAGATGAATGACAGATGCTCTCCCCCACCTCTCTCTTCAAGGAGAGGAGGGAGAGAGAGAAAGATACTTACGAGTTTAGAAAGAACTAAACTACTTTAATGAAAATATTAATAAAATAATAAGAAAATAATGAAAATATATACGATATATACAAGCCCAGTATCGAGCTCCCAGGATGAAAATCATGTCACCAGCAGGCAGTGGGAAAGTCCCAGACGGGACTCGGCAACGGACAGAAACTGAATTCTGGATCTGGATTCAGGAACACATGGATCGGGGTCAAAGGCAGACAAATAGCCTTCCTTGGATGCTGGCCACTGAAGAAAGAGAGAGCTGACCCTTTGATCCCTCAGCTTTTACACTGAGCATGAGGCAGATGGGATGGAATACCCTGTTGGTCAGTTTTGGGTCACCTGTCCTGTCCGCTCCTCCCTGCAGGTATGACCTCTCTATGCTTTTCTGCTTCTGACCCTCCAGAGGGGCACATAACAAAGTTAGCTGACCTTGGTTGTTAAAGCAATAAGGATGAGCAAGAGCCTCTCTGCTTACCATTCCTTGGCATAAATTACAACTGATCAGGTCTTATCACTCTGAGAACAAACAGTATCTCCACAATATGCTGTTAATTTCAGAGAGTTCAGTTAGTTAGAAGAGGCTTAGCTGCAAAGTAAAATTAGTGAACAGAAAATTGGTTCTGTTTTACCTCAAAGTGGGACATTTTTTTTTCTCTTTTATTTTTCTTTATACAAATAGTATGCAAAGATTGAATATCAGGTAGTATTATTTTATCTTTTTCCATGGACAAATTTATGTGTGATGACAAAAACTAGGAGAGGACTCTAATATTGGTTTTTATTTACAAGAATATTTATTAGGAGTGTATGGAATTATTTGTGTTCCGCAAGTGACATGACTTGTTCTCTGATGTATTCTGTAATCCTTTATAAAGTTACTGAGTGTTCAGTTGTTGCCATACTGTTGGGAGGTCCTAAGAGGTCATTAGACACAAAGTTGCTGCTTTTTTGAGTGAATGTGGTACTTTGTTGAGATATCTGCCACTATGGTAGGAGGCGTCATATGACGTCCAAAAGTGTCATGAAGACCAATTCCAGTAAATGGGAATTATAAAGTAAGCCAAAATAACATCGAATGTGTACTGGTACTTTTAATTTGACAATTTGGAGGCTACTTCATGATAATTCAGGAAGAAAAAAATTTCACGCGTAGATTACATTAGCTCAGGTATGAAGGAGAAAACTGCTAGTTTCTTTCAAGTAGCCCTCTAATTTAGATGTTGGCCACTTCTTTTCTGAGAGACAGGAGGCTTACAGTGATAATTTAATTTTGTTTTCGATCTACAGTTCTGATTTAGCAATATAATCTAGAGTTTGAGGGAAAAGAAAATTCAGTTATCTGCTGGGTCTGGTTTAGCTGCAGGAATGAAGAAGTTTCAGCATCTGACACCTAACTGCTGTCTTCAGTTTTGTTTGAAGTTTCAGTGACTTAAAAAAGGCTCTTTACAAGAATGTTGATTTTTCTGGGTTCTACACCACTTCCCCCACAACCCCTGATATGTCCCACTCTGTCTCTGTCCTGCTTCTTTGCCCACCTTCATCTCGTTTTGCATCTCCATCTCGCCCCTCACTGTTCATCAGCAATCCTTCAAGCACAATTCCGAAGGACTGTAGATGGAAATATGACAACATGCACATTTGAAAGGAGAAGTTCAGCAGATTTAAGGGAGTTGTTCATTCTACTTTGCTTTTCCAAGAAAAATATATTTCAGAAGTGATGCACTCTCTTAATAAATGTGATCTTACTTGATGCAGTAAAGTTGCTATTGTGCTTTTCAAGTGCTTTAATTAAACACTCTTTTTCTAAGGCTTGGAATATCAATGGTATATCTTATAGTCATGCAGCACATGTGGTTTTTGTAGCATGGGCAGATATTTTATTTATGTTTTATGCAAAATAATGTAGCCAACATAATTAGACAGTAATTTGTGACTTCCAATGTAAACATTTTAGGAGCTGTGTAGTCAGAAGTGAGTGCTAATTAGAGGTCTGTTAGCTAAACATATGTAATTGGGAACAGACTGACAGGCTATTCCAAACAGCAGGCTATTTATAACTCCATGCTGTTTTTAAATTATATTTTGTTTAATAGGCTTCGGACAAAGCATGAGAGGAGACTTTCGTGACTTGATCTGCACTTTAATTTCTTTAAATAAAATGAAACCTTGCAAATGTGAATGCCACACAGGCTAGCTGTGATAATTAAAAAGTATTATTAACTAGATGACTCTCTGGCTGTGCCATTTTCTAATTTCATTAGGAGTGTGGACTCCCTGAAGAGAGTTATAAATTCAAGTATTACTTAATTACGCTTTTAACAATAAAGGGCACTTTAATCAGCAACCTCTCAAAAGCCCTTGTCTTGTAGTGATTTATTCAAACAATGAAAAAGTCAAGAGATACTTACATTATAAAGTCTTCTGAAAGTACAATGTACCTATTCACAGGCCCTAATTTATGTTGTAGCTGTTCCTGTGGACACTTACCCTTCAATATCAATATTAAAGTATTATTTTAACTGTTTTCAGCTGAGGTGTGATTTACCACGAGGATTTTTTTTCCTTTTAAAAGGAAAACTTAGAAGATATCTGGGCATCATAATCATGGTTATGGATAGGGGTGAATTCTGATAGTTGTCCACTAAAGAATGTGTTATGTTTCAGAAGGTAAGAAAAGTAAATGTACCTTGGAGACAATTTTAAAGTTGAATGGGAGTTTTAATCTGGATTTTTGAGGGAGAATTGTGTTTCGTTTTAGGATAGCTTAGCTTTGGAAGTTGGGAGAAGAATTGATTAAAGTGCTGGAAGGGGTCCTGTGAGAGTGGTAGAATGCTGGTGGGTGTTGGAATGTTCACGCTACATGTGCAGGCTCTGCTCAGGCCCCAGCAGGGACTAATGAGGATGCGGTAGCCTGTAATGGACTTTAAAAGTTTCATGGAACTCTCCATGTATAGGGGGGAATCACCTGTACAGTGAAGAGTACTTTCCAAGAACCAAATGAAGAGAACATTCCTCTTCCAAAGGATTTATCTGTAAGACTACGTTTGAATGAATAGTGATCTACTGTGCTGCTGTTTCAAGGTAGTGCTATTGCATGAGCGAACTGACTGCACTTAAGCAAACAAATGAGTGTCAGGGCTTATACTCTATGCCACATGAGGTTCTTCATGCTCATTTTAAAAATACACACATACGCTGAATAGCACTGTCATTGCTTAATTCTTCTCTGGTTGGTAAGTTTAAGCAACTTATCATATGATAAAAAGGGCTATAACAAATATACTAGTTCCTATTCAGCTGTGGTTTTCAGTATCCACCTTCTGTTATGCTATGTTTTGTTTTGTTTTATTCTTCTCCATGTACAACCCCTTGATGTAGTGTCTCTCATTTTCATAGAATCATAGAATGATTTAGGTTGGAAGGGACCTTAAAGATCATCTAGTTCCAACCCCCTTGCCATGGGCAAGGACACCTCGTACTAGACCAGATTGCTCAAAGCCCCATCCAGCCTGGCCTTGAACACTTCCAGGGATGGGGCATCCACAGCTTCCCTGGGCAACCTGTTCCAGTGCCTCACCACCCTCACAGTACAGAATTTCTTCCTGAGATCTAATCTAAATCTACCCTCTTCCAGTTTGAAGCCATTTTATTTTGTTCTGGAATAAATAAGTGAACCAAGTGGAGAGAGTAACTGGCCACACAAACCCCCTGATTAAGAAATTTTATTGAAGAAACTAGATGAGAGAGGAAGTCCTTTCTTGTAAGTGTGAATCCATATATTTAAATTCATCTTGATATTTCTATTCAAACCTAGCCTATATTTTTGCTTGTTAAATGTGTATGAATCCAGTTTAACTGCATATAACTAATAAATTGTTTGGATTTACACTGCTGTTACTGAGAGAGTCTTTTGGAACTAGAAGCTCTAAGTATCTGAACTGATCAAAATGTTAATTAATATTTATGCTACTGTAAGATCTACATGTTCATCTTCAGTGCCCTTGCCCTGTATCTGTGAGTATGGATTTGCCCTGAGAACATGAATTTTCTCATTTGAGGTTTTATAAATAGTGATTTTGGTTCCTAGGCAAAAAATACCATTTTTTCCAACACTGGCTATAGAGATCGTATTCTAAAATTTTGTCAGTTGTTACCTTGTATTATATTAATCCCTTAAATGAAGAAGAGCAGGCATGGTATGTTTATAACTGGTCATCTTTAAACAGATACTAAATACTAGGGACTTAAAAGCTACTGATTTTTTTTGTATATTTTGTTTTTTCCTTCTCATTAAAGAAACTCAGGATGTCTAAATGAAACTCCCACTAATCCCTTTATAATCCCTGGCAGTTTATGAAAGCTGAGAATTAAGTAAGATTGAACATGCAGTGTTACAAGAGCAATAAGTCATAAAGAAACGTTTCTATCAATATGCTTCAGCTATGGGGAAATTTGCGTTAATCAAAATGCCACAGTATCAACAAAAAAAGCAACAAAAAATCTTTGCTATTACTCCTATGCTGTAAAGAATTGTATATGGTGTATCTTATCTTTGAGAACATTAGAGGTGGCTACAAGTGCTCTTATTAGGTTTAAAAGAGTTTCTAGATCATGGCATATACAGAAGTAAAAACAAAATATTATTGATGGAATATTCCAGATGTATTTTAGGGTATGCTTTAAATAAAATACTGTCTTAAGGAATTGATACACTGCCTGTTTTTCGAAAAATTGTACTTTTAGCTTCTTTGGTTTATTACAGCTTTTAACAGCCTGTGCTACTGTTTTGTGCTGCATTTAATGTCCTTTCTCCCATGCTCATTTTCAGTCAGCTGCTTTGATGTCTTTCAGATTAATAAATTCACGTTTAAAACATGCTTTGGATGTAGGAAAAATGATAATATAAATATATATATCCTTGAATGGAGTTGTAACTGTGGGGAGGGGTAGATTTGGTAAAGTTCTGTGCTTTTTGTAAATAGTGCTGTCAATTTATTCGTGGCTATTTGCGGAGCTGAGCAGGTTAAAATGTTGAAGATCAAGTCTGCTTTTATTTGTGCTCTTTAGACACATTGACTCATCTTTAACTCGTTTTAACCCTAATTAGGTATGATAAGAACTGTTTTTGTGACAGCATTTGCCTCCTCTTCTAAAAAGAAATCAAATGAGATGGAAGGACAAGAATATTACCTTCAGTTTGCACACTTCTCATTTTAATGAATAAATATACGCTGCAAACATGGAAAATAAAAATGATATAAAATTAAGACTTAATGATGAAACAGGGCAGGTTCTGTTGCAATTAAAATGGCTTCCTATTTGAGTTAGTTTCTTTTAAAATTCAAATAAATAATGGTAAAATCGTCTTTTTTTTCTTATATTCATCATAATTGTTGTTTACATTGCATATAAAATACAGCTATATTAGTGTGCACAGGAAGAAATGAACCACCCTGATGTAGAAGCCAAAGGCAGAAACAACAGATTTAAACCAAAGTGCTCTCAGATTTCTCACCCTGTTGCTGTGAAGTGGTCACGCATCCAGAAGATTGTGTAGGTACAATGTGAAGAGCATGACACAGTTCTTGTGGCAATGTCACCTTTGCTAGGAGCAGCCAAGACTGTTTATGTAAACTGGAATTGTAGTCAAAGAGCAGCATTCCCTTAGTTTTAGCTTTTCTGATGAAAGAGAACTAGTTCAAATAAAATGTAAACCCCAGAAAATTTTCTTTACATTTTAGTGCGGTTTGACTGAACTTGAAGGCTGAAGCTATAAAATAATTTTTGTTTTAAGCATTCTAAAGCTAAAGATAAAATTCTATCACATACTCAGAGAACATGCATACAAATAGATGTAAAGCCTTATTCAGTTCCTGCTAAAGCTAATGGGAAGTTGATCAAACTGTAGGATGTCATGAGAGACCTCACAAAATGCAGTAACATTTTAGAAGGAGGTAACTTTTTAAAGCCCCTGTGTGGTAAGATGCCTGACCCTAAAACTGCAGGTAGCATAAAAATGATTCATTGAGAACATGTAATTTGAATGGTATATTGAGAAATGCCATGCAAGAATGGTTTGGTAGTTCTGGGTCCTACATCATTGGACAGCACTGTGCAGTCTTGCCACTGTAATTGTACAGTATAAAAAACTGTAGAAGGTGTACAAAGAGTTTCTTTTAATCAGAAAGATTCTTTTAATTCATGATTACTGAAAAAGAAAATTCATGGTAAATTAATGGGGCTCCTTATATCAAACTGCTTACTGATGGTCATTTTCAATGGGAGAAACCTGAGATTTCACAAAATTTTATTTTAAATTTTTTTATTGCATTTATTAAGTCACTTCCTGTATGTATTTTAAATGGTTTTGACCAGAACTGTAGCTCTCCTCATTGAATTACACGTATTTTTGAAAGTAATATTTGAATACAGAATGCTCAGTATCGAAAAGTGGCTTCTAATTAAAAAAAAAAAACAGAAGAAGAGAATTAGAGGGAAAGTTGGCTATTTTTCATGGCTGTTTTGACTGTTTGTTTTTTCCTTGATGCTCTCAATTCTTTCATTAAAAGCCCGTGGATTATCTGAGCTTTGCTTATTTCTAATACTTATCCAAAGGTTTAGTGATTAATTTTAAACTATGTTGGGTTTTTTAATGGTTAAAAACCATTGGACATGAATAGTTTCTAATTTGCCATTTCTAGTAAAGGAAGTTTAAATGTGCTAACAATAGACACTATGGCTAAATCATCAGCACAATTTTTTGTAAAAGGTAAGTTCCATTTCTCAGACTATGTTAGTGTTCTGACATTTCTGTGCTACATTGAAAAAGTAAACCTTATTAACTTTTTCACAAGCAATTAATTATGAAAGCAGTGGGAATAATAAGACTTGGTTTCCAATTCATGGTTAGATTCTCTTAACTAAAAAGGCAAACCAGCAAATGCTGATTAAAGTGTTTCCTACGGCTGGGATGTCCATAACCCTTTCTCTGGTGTGTAATACAGGTTGGGTTCATATTGCAGCCTTTAATAAAACTTTGAAGAGTGTAACTGCCTTTGGGATGCTGATCCAGATATATTTGATTGAAATTGGCAGATATGTTCAGAGATGTCAGGAGCACAGGTGAACAGATGTGCATACATGAAGAAATGCACACGCTCTCAGAATATGTTGATTTGCCTAGTTTACTTAATTTCAGGCTAAAGATAAATGAGAGACAGACACAAGACAACAAAAAATAATCTCACTAAGCAGTTGTCTGCTGCGGGAAATACTGAGGTTCATGTTCTAAAAAAGGCAATACACAAGTTTTAAATTAGGCTTTTCCCATAAGTTCCTGAAAGAGGGCTGTTCTGGAGTTAGTGTGTATGTCTACTAATCTGAGAAACTTTCCACAGGACTTCCTGCAAAAGCTTCAGTTTCAATAACTTGGGTTTGTGATGAAAAAAAATATTCTCCGTAGTCTTTAAAAGTGGATCCAAATGGATCCATTTGGACTAGGCAGGCACTTTTGACCATCTAAGTGATGACTGGGTTATTTAAAAAAGGTACAAAAAGCACAAATCCAGTTCTTTATCTGAATAAGCATATGATAAAGGGCTGTAATTACTAATGAAAGGGCAGCTTTGCCATAAGAATCAGCAGTCAGTTGACAGCATCTGTTCTCTCTTCAGGTACTTCTTTTTTTGAGTCACCTGTCTTCATTCTTGATTTTTGATGCATGGTTTGTCTTCATCTCTCCATTAACATTTCCCTCTTCACACATTAAACATAATTTTGTGGATGTATTCTTGGAATTCTACCTGAGATGGCCTATTAAGCATTGTAATTAGTCATGACATCATTAATAATTCTGAACAAGCCAATTATGATGCATCTGTGAACAGTAATTAGTTCTAGAAATGCACAGATATTAGAAACAAAATGTATTAAACATTTTTCAAATTCATTCCTTTTTATGGGGGGCAAGGGGAAGAAGGGTTTTGGTTTACTGTTTGGAATTTGGTTTACTCTGGATTTCTCTTTCCCCAACAGTCTCTGAGAAGGTTCAGATATGAATTCCATGGCCAAGTGTTGAGAAAAATCAAGGAACTTAAATCCAAAGATTCTTCATCTATTTTAAAGAGAAATTCTCTAAATGAAATTTATAGTAACTAATACTAATTAGGATGTAATGCAAACAGAAGTCTGTATGGCGTTGATCAAGATCGTGTATTATTTTTTTTCTATGCACTTATTTCTATTATTGGAGAAGTTTATAGCTTATTTTACAGTGCTCCCTGCTTATTATTTTGATCCAACTGGACTCAGGAGAATTTCTCTCAAGTATCTTTATTGCTTGCTTATTATTCTATTTCTACACGCTAATTGCTAGTAAGAGCACACTGAAGTGAACAGTTGGTACTAAAGTCATAGCTGATGACAGCTGTTACAAAATTCAGATCACATTTTCTTATTCCAAAAGCTTTTTTAAAATAGAACATACTTATTTTCAGCTAATGGAGATTACTCAAGTATTGTTATTCCTGTTTTGTAGATAACTACAAGGTAGCTTTTATGAGTGTAATTTTTCAGATATGGCTGTGGTAGGTTTTTGGTTACGTAAATTGAAACACGATAAAGAGATCTGATTTCTGCAAGAGAAGCACTTGGCTCGACTGAGTGACTGCCCAAAGATGAGGTGTTATGTCAATGAGAAGTATTTATGAATTCAGTTGGAACTGGGTGAAGATTTACTGTTAGGAAAAGCAGAAACAGAAATAGTCCACTCCCCTGTCCCCCTCAAAGAATAAGTTTCTGTTAGGGCTGGACCTTTTTCTTCAAACTTCTCAAAATAAAATGAAATGTTTGGCTGCTTATTTGAAGATGCTATTTTAGTTAGAAATTGTGCTAAACTCAGTTACAGATAATAGGCTGCTCAAATATGAAAAGCAAGGTGACCTGAGTGAAAACTTGTCACCTGACTGAAAATAGATTTTTTTCAGCTTAGTTAGCTTGAAATGAATTTTTCATAGTCTTTGTTCATTTTTTACTTTAAGCTGAAAAAGAAATGTTTTGTACAGTTCTTGCACCTTTTTCTGTTGAAATCCATGTCTCAGTAAGGTGCATAAAACTTGGTGTTCTTAAGCGTAATTGTAATCCTCCCACTGCCCACCTTATTCTGTTTTTAATGTATTCACTTAAATATCCACGAACCTAGAAACTAATATACAAGCTTTAGCATTTTGAGTGAGAGGCTTGGTACGTAGTGTATTAACAGAACTAGCTGATAAAACTTCTGCTAACAATTTTTCTGATGGTCCTAAGATGTCTCTGTAAATCTTCAAGTGAATAAAAAATTTGTTTCTCAAAAAGACTGCCTGTCCATATCAAATTTCTTTCCAGCTGTTGGGAAAAGGTAAATGTTTACAGGTGCTTCGAATTAGATTTTGGCAAATGCTGCAAACAAATATGTGTAAATATATATTCTGGTAAACAGGAATTCGCTTCAACACATTTGTAATTCCTGTGTGCCATTCCATCAAATTTCATTAAGGAATTGTTTTTAGTCAAGAAAGAATCCTCTGTATTTGCAGTGGGATTAGTGTGTGTTAAGATTTCCTAGAATGGGCTTTAAAACCATCAGAAATAAGCAAAAAAAATCTAGGATAAATATTATTTTATTTTCTTTAAACACCAAACAATCAAAGGCTCAGTCAGCTAAGGAGTTTCTTGAGTTACTAAGGGACCTGTGTTTATAGTTAAGGGATATGTGTGTGTAGTTCGATGCCGGAAGTGCTTAATATTGATAGACCTTAAATTAGTTCTATACTTTATAATTAATGAAAGTAACAGAAGAGCATAGTATGGAGAGAGATTTATGTTTTCTTTTGGGAGGATGATGAGATTGATTCCTATACAGGGTAGATAAACATTTAGAGGGGCAGAAGTCACAGACTCACCATAGCTCTTAGAGTACAAAATACCAGTAGGTGCCCCCGAAAATCTACGTAGTAAAATTTCTCATTGTGGAAATCTCCAAATCATTGAATAACCTGCTATCCAAGAGCTGGAGTTTTATACTTTTAATAATATTTTCCAATTATTGTTGAGATTTGACTATCTTTGCTAAATAATGATTCTAGGTTGTTGCATGTCAGATTTCTACCAGATTACTGGAGCTGGAAATGGAAAGTGAGGGGTAGGTAGTGATTACTGAAATAAAATCTAAAGAGATCTGAATAAAAAAGGCAGTTATGCAAGATGACAGCCAATATAATTTCTACATGGAGGAACTAATGGTGTTCATTTGACTTTTGTAAAGCAGCATAAAAGCTTGTTCAGAAGCTTCTGAAAAATGTGTATAGATGAGGTATTTTTCAGTCAGGGATGCAAGGAAATTCTGGAACAACAATTCACTTAAAATATGTTGTTAGAGCCTTACATGATTTCATTCTGTCTAGTATAAAACATGCTGTAGGGACATTGCAAGATGACTGTATTTTGTAAAAATCGTAGTAGTTAAGTTTAGAAGCTGGGCATTGTGTGTTTTTTTGCAAGGAAACCTGGTCTTTTTTTTTTTTTTTTTTTTTTTTTAA
>VFFE01007219.1:1318200-1375697 GCA_008921705.1 Burhinus oedicnemus
TTCAATTTATTTATTTATTTTTTTAAACTTCTGTGCACCTCATAGTCTTTTTGATATGTGGGAGAGAGGAAACCAAACTAAAAAATAACATTAATTGTAATAGTATTAAATTAATTTGATTTAACATAATTGAATATTTTGATTGGCCAGAGTGGAAATTTTGTAGAGAAGGTAAAGATTTTAGGTTTTTAAAATGTTATTTAATCCTCAAAATATTCATTGAACATGAAAACAGTTTCTACTGACTTCAATAACCAAGTAATTAATTTTTAAAGTATCGTGAATCATGTCCCTCTTCTTCCCCAGTCTAGAAAGGTTTATATGCATAGCTATTTCTCTTTAGTAGAAAATAAATATAGTTTTGGATATTTTTCAGTTTTTAATGGAAGCTATTTGCAAAGGTGGGGATATAACTCTAAGGTGATCTACTATAAACTGTAGTTTCATTTAAGCAAGTAGATCTGTGATGTAATTGCTTTCATAATTAACTGACTATTTCAATTCAAATAATACAGCAGAGTAACTCATGGGATTTTGCTGTCTCTTGCAGGCCCCTCTTTTACAGCTTCAGCTGAATTTCCTCCTGGAGTTTGTCTTGCTAAATGTTTTCCAGTTTGGCATTAAATAGTGCCTTAGAAACTTTTTGGAGCAACCTGCCGTGCCTTTAATTTTAACAGGCCTAACTAATTGGAATATTTATACAAAAGGGCACAGTTAGCCTGTATTTAAAAATTCTTGACATTAAGCTGTGCCTCCTTGAAAATGAAGCGTGCTTTGGATTCTTTTACCACCTGCTGGTGTGAGGATTTATTTGAATAACTAAGCTGTCCAGATTTTTAGTAGGATTTTTGGTGTCCTAAATTTTGCAATATGCATGAAGAATAATTTATTAAATCCACAAAAAATCTTTTGGATGCCTTCACATAACTCAAGCTTTATTTAGAATTTCTAGTTTCTCTCTTGAATCTTAATATACTTGCAGTCCCGTATATAGTGCTGAATATTCTGTGAAACCGAATTTTAGTCTTTTAATTACGTTAAATGAATAATGAACTTGCTTTACGGTGCACTCTGAGTGAATCACATTGATTGTGTGATTGCCTAGTGAAGTGGTCTCCAAGCCTGTTGATCATGCACCCAATCAGCAAAAACGCTTTTGAGCACGCACCCCAATTATATGTATTGTTATTTATAAATTATATACTTGTACCACTGTACTATTATGCACTTTATAAAACATACACAGAAATGGAAATTTGAAAAGGATGAGATAAAGATGAAATAATATTTTAAAATAACTTTATTTTATTATATTTATTTTAATATAATTTTTATTTTTATTAACTAATTTTTAATGGAAGTGAAAAAGTTAGTAAATACCATTAATAAAAGTATTATTAAAAATAAAATTTTTATAATATAAATAACATTTTTAGTGAGAGTAATGTGATTAAATATGCTTCATTATTTTTTAAAATCTTAATTTAACACCGATGCAGTTATTCAAAGATCTGGTTTTAAATTCATCTTATTTTGATACTTGGTTTTAATGGCTGTAATAGCTGAAAAAGATACTTCACAAACATACATAGAGCTAAATGGAAGAAGTGCATCTTTGACCACGCTTACTACATTGTAATACTAATTTTTTGAATCCCATCCACCAATTATGCAAAGGTTTTTGTTGAAGTTTGGCTAGTAAATTTCCAACTTGCCTGATGGGAATGAGTTGTTCTCAAAAACAAATTGGAGGGTGTTGCATTTTTATGTTTTTAATCAATGAGTTAAAAATCAACTACAAAGCTTGGAAGATTTTGAACAGGCTAGAAAATGCTGTTTCCAAGTTTAAGTGTACAGATAAGAGAGTTTTTATAGGTGACACACTTTATGTGATTTTGTTGTTGAAATGATGTAATGATTGAAACACTTCCAAACAGTCATTTCCAAAGTGCTCTCTCCATAGCACGAGTTTCTTTTGAAAAACAGTTACTTTCTCACTGATTTGTAAAACGTCACCTTTACCTTGAAGGCACAGATTGTGTTTATTTTTGCAAAAATGTCTTCCAGCTAGCATACCTCTGACAGCCACTTCTCATCAGAGAAAAAAGGTCAGCAAATTCAGAACACTTGCCTTTTTGTAAAAGAAAAATGTGTAACATCTTTAAGTTTGACAACTCTTTTAAGCACTTTGACACGAGATAACCAGCAAACATCCATATCCATGGGCATATATAGACTGCGATGTGTTGCAATACACTGAAAGCAAGTGAACAAGCGTGGATGCCACTGTCAAGCTCTCCATGTTGTGGAACACCCACTCTTCCCTCGGGACACCTCACGTACTGTAACTGACATATGACTGCCTGATGTACGGACTGAGTGAGAGTGTCAGTGTTAAGGTATGTATTAAGTATTAGTAAAACTTAATTTCATTCTTATTTTTTGAGATAAAATATAAATAGAATTTCTAGTATTTTCTTCTCACATCTCAGTGGATCCTCTTGCACAGCTTCTGGAGTGTGTGGATCCCACTTTGGAGACCACTGGCCTTGTGAAAGCTGTTTCAGAACAGCTTAAACTCTGACAATACAATATGCGGCATTATAGTTTGGATATGTGTGTCTGTCATGAATTAACAAAACTTTTTTGAGGAAACAGTAAAAATGTTTGAGCTGTTGCTCAAAATTTCAACTTTTGTCTTATCCCATTAGCCAAGGAGATATTTCACTTTTCTATTAGTCTTTATGGAGTTATAATAGAAAATACTGTTTGGAAGGGACCTCTAGGTGTTGTCTGGTCCAGCTCCCTGCTCAGAGCAGGGACATCTTTGTTGCATCAAGTTGCTCAGGATCGCTTTTAACTGAATTTTGAGTATCTCCAGGGGTGGAGATTTCACAGCCTCTCTTCCAGGACCTCTCTTCCAGGGTTTGATTGCTCTTATGGTGGAGAATTTTTTCCTGCCTATCTAATCAGAATTTTGTTTGTTTGAAAACTGTGAAAGTTGCCTCTTGCTGTGTACCTCAGACTAACTGTGACTTTTATATAAACCCTCACCACTTTAGGAAATTGAAGACTGTGTTTAGATACCCTTAGCCTTCTCTTCTTCAGTATGTACAAACCTGGGTCCTTCAGCCTCTCCATGTACCTCAATTGCTCCAGGTCCTTAACAGTTTTGAGGGCCTTCTGCTAGATTCACACCAGTTTGTCAGTGTTTTTTCTACAATGGGGAACCCCAAAATAGACCCACTACTCAAGATTTAGTCTTAGAGGTGCTGAGTATGGGGGAATAATCGATGTCAGAACCTGCTGGCTGCACTCGTGTGAGTGTGAAATTAGCTTCTACTTTGTTTTTGTTGTATTTGAAGGTGCTCCAAGTAGGGAAGGACTGCAATGCTGGAGCACTTCCCATTCATATAAAACCTGTGCTTGACCAAGCTTTTAAATAAGCTGCTAACGGTAAGCCTCTGAGCTGTTAAATATTTTCATACCTCTACAGTTTAATCCACTACATGTTAATGTGATGCTTGTCAATGCCTTATTCATGCAAGCTGCAGTTCTTTAAGCAATTTAATTTAAGCAACAATAATAAGCAATTTAATTGAGTAACAGTTTTAGTATTTTAAAATCCTATGATCTGTATTAATTTGTATTATACATTTTAAACAGGGAGTATACTGTCTGATTAAAAATATGAACTAGGTAAAACAGCGCTTTGACTCTTAAGAGATTTCATTTGGCCTCTTCGTAGGAAAGTGACATAATGTTGATCTGGCATATCCAAAATCAACATCATTGTATGAAAAAAAATAAATCCTCTGTCAGACCAAAAGGATAAAGGCTTTTTGTATTTGAAGTGAACATTAGATGGTACAAGATGCTGGGTGGGTAAGATAGGAAGACAGCATGATGTTCTGAAGAACAAATGGATGTAAAGAGAAAGCGTGATTCCAGGGAATTGCAGGTTTGCATACTGCTTTAGCACGATCATGCAGAAATAAAGTATTAGTCCCTGTTGTTTCCATAGGAGTAAGGTTCAAGCATGTAAAAATAAGGACAGATGATTAGTGTCCTTGAATTTAATACAGCAAATTTAATTTAATATAGCCAATCAACATAGACTCACTATTATGTATGCTCTTCGTTTTTTGCTGTATTTATAGGAAAAAATAAAACTATGATTCCAGTAAGAGAAGAGCTTCCAGTCAGGTAAAAATGAAAAGTTTTGAGCAATCATTTTTAGTACGTGTTGTGGCAAATAAATACAAGAAGATTCATAATATGCACATGAAATAAATATTTCCTATGCTGTTCTTCTGCCAGCAGTTCGTTATACATATCTTTTTCAAATAATGTCATGCTTCTTGTTACTATATTACAGTTAGCAGAATTCGCAGATGGAGGAATTGGAGAGGTCCTGGCATAACTCACTGAGAAACTTTAGTTTAGTAAATTAAATGTTGTTGATTGAAATTAAGATACCATATGTGAGGAGGAGGAGGGAATAAGCAGGCTGGTCATTTTTCTAATTATAGCAATACTGACCAAGTGATTGACATATGAATTCTGCAGTGTGACTATTCTTCCACGCTCAAATGACACATAACTCTTAGTGAACCTTGCCACTTGCACTTCCACTCCTATCCTTTAGCGTTATGTATCATGTTCAGATTTCTTGCGCTTATTGCTGGCACTCATATGGCATTAATTTGAGTGTGCTCTAAAATTCGGCTTTAATTTTCATTGTCAGTTCTCACCAGGAGCAATGCTCCCTTTATCCACCTGTTCATTTCTTACCTTCCACTCTCTTACTGCTGCTCCCTGGCACTCTGTAGTCCACTGTCTCCATGTGCATCTCTGAAGTCATTCAGATCTTATGCGCAGACCAAAATCTGTTTGAAGTTGTCGCATTTTGCTAAAAAATGAGGGGATAGGGAAAAAACTCAGGCATTTCTAACCAGGCTTTAATAAATAGCAGGTTTGTACTGTAACGCAGTAGGCTGAAATTGAAAAACAGAGGAAGGTAACTGATAAAATCAAACTTGCCAAAGATGGCAACAGAAATGGTAGTTAGGAAGAATATTTTAATTATACTTTGCTACTGCTGTAGCTTTATTTTTAAATAGTACATTTTAACTTCTATTTCTTGCATGATTAATCCTATTCCTGATTAATTTGAAACACTATGTCTGTGCTACTCCCACGTATTACTCCTGGAGGGATAATGTGCTTCAGGGACAAATTTTAACTGAATGTGCTGCATTATCTTTTCTTGGCATAGCAAACAAAGAGGAAAAATCATTTATTTCCAGCTTAAGAATGCGAGCCTTAGGGGATCACACTGGCAGTGCTTTGAGTTCAGCAAAATGGTTGTGGTAGCTTTTCTTTATTTTTACCAGCAGACAGCAGCAATGACACTCCTACTCCACTAGTAGACTTGGAAACATAAAACTTCTATGAAATCCATTCAAGCTGAAACAGCAATCCTCTTTATCATCTATGCAACACAAAGTCTCGTTCTCCCACCTCTCTACTCCTGCTTCCAGAAAATGAATATACTGGTGGACTAACTGAGCAATTATAGATAGTTCTAGACTTTGTTGGCGTAAGATAATGTGACATTAGAGATGCAGCAATATATTTGAATGAGATTTTTAGTCAGCTGAGCACCGCTACAGGAACACCATATAGATCAAAGGCATTAAATTATTCTCCTGCTTTACATCCCTGGGAGTGTGTCTGATGAGTGATAGTAGAGATGAGTGTTAAGGTCCTGTGTAAGAGAAAAGAGGAAAAATGTGCAAGGCAATTGGCTTTTAAAAGAGATCAGGAGACAAGCAAAGTGCTATTTGGATCCAATTATTACTGCATGTTAATATGTGCTTTGCTGTGTATATTACATATATAAAAATATGATCACTGTGAATTGATACAGGTGGATTTTCCAGTAGCATTTTACAGAGGAGTGCCTTCAAAAGGTCTACATGCAGCAGAACAGATACAACCATGGCTTCTAGATGGGATATTTTGTTATTAAAAAGATTAATTCTTTTTTCATAATTGCTTAATGAATAACTTTGGGTTTTTTGCTGTCTGGTCTTTCTGTGTTTCCATGCAAACCTGTAGGTAAAGTGTTTATTTGAATATTTAAAGACAAGAAATGCATCTGTTGTACCATAGTATCTCCTGTCTATAGTCAAGTTGGTCTTAGGCTTAAGTTAAATTCTGATAAATGCTTTATAACTGCTTAGAGGTGTACCTTGCTGGGCTATCCAATTTAGTTGCTACACGGTTATCTTACTTGGAATGGCAAAATAGAGTAATCTTTCCCTCCTATAATCTTTAAATTTACCATTTAATTCAGAGAAATAATGTTTGGTTCTAGTTTAGGGAGAAAGTCTTCTTTATCCTTATCTGAGAGTATTTCCCCCTGTATACATATACAAGTACATGTCCTTGACTGTTGGCTGTGTACCTAACTGACTTTCAGTTGCATGAATGCTGCCACAGTTAAGATGAGTTGTTGGGTCCTTTTCATGAAAGTTATATTTTGAATGAATGAAACTAATCTGGAAACAGAGTTTGGAAACTTTAGGCAAGTAAAGATTACAGTTGTGCAAACAATTGTGTTATGTGCACAAATGAAATTAACACATGTGCAACTGGCCAATGTGCACATGGAGCTGTGGTCATCAGAATTGTGTATTAGACACTCAACTGAACGCATGATAATAGAATATGTAGGTATGGTATATAATTTTTATCTGTGGCTTTTAAAGCATATTAAAAGAGAAGGTGAAGTAGTTTAAAAATAGCAGTATAATCCCCTCTTTCCTGTAAATGAACTCTGAAACTTCAAAAATTAAAATTCCTGTTGAAAATCACATTGCAGCTTGGAGAATGTCTTGGTCATGGGTAGATCCTTTGTCTTGGATGGTATATAAGTGCATTCATTCACTATGCTGGTTCCTACAGAGTTGCACAAGTACAAAATAAACTTCTTGCTGTACTGCATCTCGTACTGTGAATGTTCTATTGCTATAAATTGGCTTTCTGATCTTTATGACACAATTTTATTGTTGACATTTTGAAACTCTGCAATCTTTCTGAACTATGCCATTATCCAGGCTCATCCATCATTTGCATTCTTTGAAGAAAGAATTTTCTTTGGCACTGGTAGTTCCTGGTGCTATTTACTGAAGACGCACATGGTAGTGTTGGGGAGATTTGGATCTATAAGCACGTAAGGATTGATATCGCTCTTGTAATCAAATTTTGAGTATTGTAGCTTGAGCCCCCCTTTTGCTTCACTACAGATCCCTCTTGCAGGCAGAAGCTAAGAAAAGGTCTGTATCTTTCTTCCCAAACTTTATAGCTATACTTCCTCCTGTGACCATCAAGTACCTACTCTGATCAAAAGTGCTTTATGTTGTTGTATTATTTTGTATGATGTAGTCACGGGCATGATTGAAGGCAGACATAGGACATGTTTTTGAGGGTTAGAAAAATTAATGTACTCTTGGAATAAAGGAGATTTACTTTTATCATCATTAGATCTAAGATACAATATATCAAGCATTCCAAAGAACTACAGAATATTTAAAAAACTTCCATCTGCATACTGTTGGAGACAGAAAGGTACAATGAGGCCATTTTCTTTCCAGTGGTGTCATTAGCAATTTTGATTTGTTAGGAGCAGGCAGGACTTCTGATGAGTGTAAGAGTACCTGCCTTAGAATTTTCTCCTTGATCTGCCAAAACAGCCTTCCCTTCATTTGCTACTGGACTATGCGTAATGCACAGCAGAATTAATTTGAAATGATGCATGAAAGGAACTTGTGCATGAAAATTATATATACATGAAAAGAATGGATTCAAGACAGCTAATAATTTCTAATGTGAAAAAATCCAGATCAGTAAGCTCCTGTTGTGCCACAAACCTAGGACTAAATCAGAATCTTTTTCGAGAGGCATTATAAATTATCTCCATGTGATTTAAACAAATGGATAAGACCACACTGCTTTAATGGTCAGCAATTCCAAATCATACTACTGCTGACAATTTTTAGTCTTTCAGTTGCTGTTCACAGACAGCCATACAAACTAGGATGGTTTAAAAAAGATGCTAACTTACTAATTTAACTAAATACAACAACCTAAGTTGTAATTTCCACAAGCCCATTAAAGAAGTCTAAAAAAGAAGATACTTGCAAGATTTTACAAAATGGAAGAGCTGGAGTAGAATGTATTTTGCTAAATTAACACATTTTGATTCTTTTTCCATCATCCATTGGTCATTCAATACTAGAGTGAAGGGTTCATACGATTTTTCACTATAGTTGAAGATTTTAAGTATTGCCAACCTGTCTTGAAGAGAGGTGGTTCTTGCCTGTTTTAACTGAACAGCATATGGCATCTTTAGGGGTACAACTAATACAGAATAAGGCAATTTGTTTTGCCTGTTTTTACCTTGTTGATAGCTGTGCTCTCTTCTGCCATGTTTCAGATCGGTACAAGCTATGTTCTGTCCTGTCCATATTCCTTTTTACTAAGAGATTCTTTTCCACTCTGGGTGGAAAATTTTTTATTGTCAGTGCATGTTGGGGCTTTTAATAGTGCAAACTACAACAAAGATGTTTGCCCTGCATGAGTAGTGAACATTTGGTACACAGCAATACATTATGTCCATGAAGACAGTTAATTTCACTTCATTATATCACTGCTGTGAGGTTACTTCATTGTTTTGTTGGTTAACTAAGCAAAAAATTTAACTGTTTCAGCTGGCTTAAATATAAAGGAATTTTTCTGTGCAAATAAGATACTTGCTGTCTGAAGAAGAATTTATTCTTATTGATCTTGTCGCAAAATACAGAAGCAGTGTATAAGGGATGTGACCTGTGAATTCATTTATATACAAAAGCTATTGTTTATTATTGGTTGTAGTTAGTTGTTGATGCTTCTGTTGTTTTCTTTATTTTTTTTTAAATGCATTTGTTCATTTTTTTCCCTCAAATGCTATATTTAACATTCAAATGTAAATACCGTTCAGATTGGAGAGATTCTTCTGATAGTTACATCCTACTTTGTTCTATTAAGTTTACAAGTTTACACCCTTGCACTGCTGACTGTTGCTATGAGAGAGAATTCACAAAGGATAGGTGCAGGTTTTTTTCTTTGTACCTCAGTTTAGAGTGAGGTATCTTATTTATTTTCCTAGAAGAGAAAGCTGCAGCTTCTTCAGGTATATAGTCAAATTGATCACATCCAGTGATCGAAGAGAGCTATTGATTTATGCTGCAGTCCTTGTTCCATTCTAAATTACAGATGGCACATTTTGTAGCTGAATTCTGATCTTATAAAAAAAGAAATGAAAAAAGATTAAGAACACTTGTGCTCAGAGCCCTTTTAGTTCACTGTGACAAATGATTCAATTGGTCATTTTCAATAATGACAGCATGCATGAAAAAGTAATGTATTTTAAGATCACTTATGGTGAATTACATAAGTAATGGCTATTGAGCTATTAATCAAGTCGGAATTGTTAGAAGTCACTGAAGCAGCATCTCCAGGATCGTCTTCTGTCTCCTACTATTTTTATGTGTGTTGTGAAAAATGGGATTTTTGCAACAATGATTGATTGAACTAGCCCAGTTTTGGTTATGAGAGTCACGGGTTTTTTGCCCCCTTATGTTCAGGTAAGAAATCTAAGTCAGTTTCCCCAGCAGAGGACACTGTGCTTCTGCAGTTGGCTTTGTAGTTTTTTTATTTTGCCAAAGACCCATGGAAGTAAATCAGGAAAGATATGATTTTGTACTTGGTATTCTGTATGGACGCCATGACTGACATTGCAATTACAGGTTTTTGCATTGTTTATGCTTCTCCAAACGCGTATCTGAGTGCTCTGAACCACTGGCTGAAAAGATCTGTGCTAGGTTTTATTACAGTATATAATTGTATTTACCCGTTAAGGCCACCAAGTGTATTTGTGCTTTTCATAGCTCTAACACTGTTTGTTTTATTTGTAATTAAATAACAGATTTAATGAATAAGCTCCAAATAATTTTTGTAAAGACTGTGATCTAGTATAGTTTTTGAGTATCTACATGAAAGTATCCCATGCTGTACTATTTCTTTACTTGCCGTTCAAGGGCATGGCTTGATATCCCCCTTCTCTCATTATTTAAATAAAACACATTTCTTCCAAAGCAAAAACTGTACTAGTGGTATAATAATATGTACCTATATATTATTACTAGCTTCCTTGATACTGGCCTCCTTGTTCTATAAAATCGTGTAGAGATGCATATATTCCACCAGTATATTTTATTGGACAACACTTGGATTACAAAGTACCAAGAACAGGAGACTGTTTTGAAACAATGTAGGCTATATTTTTTCAGGGATGTGAATTAATCTTGCTCCATGGATTTCATGGGAGATTGGATATTTTACATCAGCTGAGTATATATTAATTTAAAGTTCTCATAAAGGAAGTGCTAATAGTATTATTTTAAGAACATACTAGAAAGGCATAGGAGGGTCTGTTGAGTAGAATTGTTATAACAGATGGGATGGGGAGAAGTAATTTATCTAAAAATGCTGATTGTCAATTTTGTCTTTGCAATGTTTCTGTGACATTTAAGAGGCAATAAAGATTTCATAATCACGTTTGGAGCTGCTTGCTGCAGTCGCAGGACATTTTAAGATAACCAGTTAGAAGTATAACAAAGGAATATATGACGAGCTGTTCATTTGCAAGACAAATATAGAACTACACATTGTGTCCATGGAGGACCTTGAAATATTTTCACAGATTAGATCCATATAACTGTAGGTTTCTAAGAAAAAAAAATCATGACAAAAACCTTCGGCATTTATTTATGCAGTTTATGGCTTGCTATTATTTATAAATCCTGTTTGGTCATTCAGTGTATACTTTGTGGATTTAGTAGTGAAGACAGACATCGTTTATGGCCCCCACTAAATACATGGAGAAATAGGATTCTGAGATGAATTGTCCAAGGAAGTTTCTACAGCAGGTCAATAGCAGAATGAGAGAACTTCAGATTCCACTTTTAAAATAGAGAGAGAGTTGAAGTATTCTTCCTTTAAGTTTTATAAGCTTGTTTTTTTAAAATTTATTTTTATTTTTTATTTTTCCCTCCAAATAAATCCAGAATACCAAAGTACTTATAAAAAATTTATGTAGCCTTGCTCAAGTGTCCAGCTGTGAACATACAATTCTGAAAAAATGGAATCATCAATAAGGACATCAAAACAGCAGGCCAGTTGTGGGATCAGATATTGAAAGTTATCCAAAGGCAAACTTAATTTTATGCCTCAAAATTGTCATGTGATTTCTTTTTGTTAAGAGAAAGAAATGCTCGGATGAAAAAACGGGATCTTCAGAAGTCTGTCCCAAATCCAAATACATGTGCACGTTTCATTAAGTTTTACTTAAAATTGTAAAGTTTTATGTATTAGTCTTATAGTCTTTATTATATAACCCTGATTACAAGTATAATTCTGGGAAGTTTAAAACCTTAAACTGAACTTTAACATAGGTGGAGGGGAAAGCCTAAACATGCACGTTTGGAAAATAACAGTTGGGATTTGTGAGAGTTTTAATTATGTACATTTCTATATCCCTGCCTGGATTCTGCACCCCTCAAATCACTGGATTCCATTTTTTTTCAGGACTTGTGATAAACTGTATGGGTGCCCAGACTAGTGAAAGGGTCAGTTTTTCCATGCTCTTAATATAATATTTTTCAAAGCAAAACTTCTGTTACCTGTTGACTGAAGAACATTATGCACAAGAGACAGAGGCTTGCCAGCTCAGCAATCTCACAGGCTTTCATGGATGATTTACTAAGAGAAGATGATTCAGGTGACAGAATGGAGGGTCTTGATACATTACATAGTTTCTTCTCCTATCTTTGGTTTTGGCTGGACTGGTAACCAGTAAAAGTTATAGAGCAGAGGATCGAGGTCTGTTACTCCCAGTGCACTATGGTACTTAAAAAATCTCCAGGGTTGACTATCCAGAATATGGGAGACAATGCCATATATATTTTTTTTTTTCAGACATTAGAATTACTCATGGTTAAATAGTTCCTTTTGTTACCCTTTCTGCAGCTGGTTAATGGATTTTGAGCTTCCATGTCCCGTGCCTTAAAAAAAATAAAAAACCGAAATGGTCTGCTTAGATACTGAATTGGCTTTCATCATAGTTAGTGATGTATTTTAAACAGCTTAGAATGCTTTGAAGAAACCTTATAAAAAGCTTTGTTTTGCAATGGAGAGAGGTTTTATTAGGATTTTGGGTAGTTTGCATATGGGCAAAATAAAGATAGAAACCTTTCACGGAGTACATTTTCTAAATTGCTTGCTTTTCAAATGGCTGCCTAGGAGTAGGCATCTTATTAAAAGCCAGCGCAACACAGCAGATTTTTCCAGGGTATTGAGAGATGACTGAAGGTACTAACAAAAACTTTTACAACAATGTCTAGGTACTTTAATTTCCACTGTTTTTCAAGTGGAATGAAATAAATAGGTGGTTTTAAAAGTCCTGTGTTTGACATGCTTTTGTGACCCTTAGGGTCCTGTGTTATTTTCTTTCATTTGCCTTTTCCTTTCTCTAGTTCTTAGACAGTCTCTGTTTCTGTTTTCCTGATGGCTTAACTTTCAGTTTCTGAATGTTGCCATAATTTTAGTCTTCTTGGTCTAGAGGGCTGGCTAAGTAGTGCACTGCTAGGGTTCAGACTAGGAACTGAGAACGATGGAACTAGAAGAACCTTTGTACATGCTGCAGACAAGCCCAATGTGTTCTACTTATTTAAAAGCAAAACAACACCCTCCCCCCCGCCTCCTCCAAATTACAGTTCATGTTTAGATCCCCAATAGACTATAAGACAATTAATTTTCTCAACTTATGTGGCTTTGTACTTGTGTACAAAGGGATGCACAACTATACTACCTTTCAGCTGGTTTACCAGTTTAACTCACTGGAAAAATGTCAGAGGGCACTTTATAAGGGAAGTAAATGTATTAGGGAGAGTGGAGTTAAGATTGATTTGATTTATCCCTTCTTCTCAATGATCCTGCATGCTATGGAGACAGTAAGGGAAGGATGGATGTTGTCTTCCTAGGATCGGGACCCTTTGTGTCAAAGCTATCATCATTCTTGTCACTGATTGTGCTGTCTCTGAATTTGCCATGTAGGCTGAAAATATCAGCCAAGCAAAGGAAATTCTTGTCTGTGAGCTGCTTGTTTTAAGCTGGAGGTTTGCTGGAACTTAGGAGAGGGTATGATTTACGCACATTTTAGGGCACATTCTAGGTAGATGTATTATATTGGATCTAAGGAAGGAACAGTTCAAATAGGTACCAAAGAATAGAGCAAGTAGTTATAATACTTAAAGTAATGATTGTCTGGTCAAATTTGGTGTGCAAGATAACGTACATGTTTTGTGTTCAACCAGTTTCTAAGAATAACTACACCGTTTATTTGCAGATATGTACTATACTAGGAATTAGATAAACAAAATTTGACTTCAGACAATATCCTCCTAAGTAGAAATAATTTTAATTATTCAATATTGACATTTACTTTTAACAAAGTCTATCAATTCCAGTATTGTTAGAAATTTGTTAACTGCCTATAGATTATTGCCTACATAATGTTGTTGTTGAAATTTGTAAGTATATTAATCATTTACCTGGGTAAGTGATTGCTGATGCTACTAAGGAAAATACTTGATTTTTCCAGTATTGTTTTTTGTAGTAAATTATTCTTGAAGGGTGGTCACTCAGATCTGAGATGTAACTGTGATTTACTTTGAGTTCCACTTTGGGGGTAAAGCATTCGTATTCTGTGCAGTTATTCTATGTGTTTTGGATGATTTGTTTTAGATTAGTCATTTAATGAGAATGGAGTGTGTTTGGAGAGCTGTAATGCTGCTGTCAGTTTGTAAAGGCTGTACAGTTGTGGGATGAAGTCAGTTTGTGAGTTCTTTTAACAGGAATGGTGTTGCTACAAGCACAATTTCTTCAGATTAAAAAAAAATGAGTTGAACGTCAAATAAAAATATGCTATTATGCCCACCTCGGTGCATGGTTCTCCATCTAAACAGAATCATTGAATCATAGAATACCAGGTTGGAAGGGACCTCAAGGATCATCTGGTCCAACCTTTCTTGGCAAAAGCACAGTCTAGACAAGATGGCCCAACACCTTGTTCAGCTGAATCTTAAAAAAGTGTCCAATGATGGAGAATCCACCCCTTCCCTGGGGAGACTATTCCAATGGCTGATTGTTCTCATTGTGAAAAATTTTTCTCTAATTGGAATCTCCCCTTGAGTAACTTGTACCCATGACCCCTTGTCTTTTCCATGTGACTCCTTGTAAAAAGGGAGTCTCCATCTTCTTTGTAGCCACCTTTTAAATACTGGAATGTGGTGATAAGGTCTCCCCTAAGCCTTCTTTTCTCAAGGCTGAACAAACCCAGTTTTCTCAGCCTTTCCTCATATGGCAGCCTTCCCAGTCCGCTGATCATCTCTGTGGCCCTTCTCTGGACCCTCTCCAGCCTGTCTGCATCTTTTTTGTATAGCAGGGACCAAAACTGAACACAGTATTCCAGTTGTGGCCTGACAAGCACTGAGTAGGCTGGGATAATGACTTTATCTGTGCTGGTGATGCCCTTGTCGATGCAACCCAGCATCCTGTTGGCTTTCTTTGCCACCGTAGCACACTGTTCACTCATGTTGAGCTTGTGGTCCACCAGGGCCCCCAGGTCCCTTTCCATCTGCTTCCCAGCCAGGTAGATCCCAGTCTGTGCTGCAGTCTTGGATTGTGTTTTCCCAGGTGCAAGAGCTTACCTTTGTCCTTGTTCTTCATAAGGTTCTTGTTAGCCCACTCTTCCAGCCTTCCAGGTCTTCCTGCAGGGTGGCTCTCCCTTCCAAAGCGTCCACAACCTATTAGTTGCTTCCAAAAAAACCAAACAACAAAACCCTTAAAGAACCCCTGAGTAACTTGAAAAAATTTGACTGGTGCTTGTGAAGAAGTTGCGGGGCTGATGTAACAAACCTGTGGTGAAGTGAAAGTACTTTTTTTCCTTTTTTCCTCAAGTCAAGAGCTCACTTATGGTGTAAGTGTCATGAAAGGGGGTGTGTGTGGAGATCTTTTCCATGCTTTCTTGTTTGTTTCTGTTTTTTAAATGTAAGTTATATTTAATCATGGTAGAAGGAAAGTTGTATGAATGCTATGACTATCTAAATTAGCACACAGAGATATTTAAATAATCAGGTTTCATGTTTTTTCTGGAGAAATTGCTGTTTTAAGTTCTCTGCCTGTAACTAGTGGCATTATTTATGTGAGGATTTAAGATCATAACAACAGCTACTTGAACATATTATGTCTAGAACAGGATTCATGGCCTACATGTGGCTCAGCTGTTGGCCTGAATGCTTTACCATCAGAAGGGGCAGATAGAATGGTGGTTGCCAGTTGATCATAGAATCTGCTCAGTCATGGCATTTCATTAACCAAGGCAGATGTGCATAGTCAAGGGAAATGAGAAAGAGAGAAAACATATGAAAATAATTTAGCAACATCCTTTGTCACAGATGTGGAAAGTTTGGTTGAATAATGAAAAGGTCCCCATGTAAAAGCCACCTTTTTTGTGGAATCTCCATTGTCACCAGTATGGCTGTCCTTCACTGAAATGAGATATTTAGAGAAGGATTCTTTTGCACTTGTATTTGTCCATTGGGAAGCAATATGGTTTTTTTTTTTTCCATGTGTTATCTCCAATGTAATTACTAAACAGGTGCAATTTTTACAATAAAGGGAGTGGTTTTAGAATTGTTGGTATGACCATGAAGTTTTCATGTAAAATAGAAAATAGTGAACTTTGATGTTTTCAGATGAATTAATAATTTTAAATGTTATTGGATAAATATGTGAGAAGAAAATGGATTTACTATACCTTTATAATGGAGTGAGATACAATTCAGGCACGTTTCTTTTCTGCATGCTAATAGTGGAGCACTTTAGTTTGCCTCTGGAGAGGTAATTTCTGTACTGGAAAGAATGTTTCAGCTTCTGTGTCTATTCAGTTTTGGTATTTGGGTCAGCTGTGATCTTAACTGATCCCTGAGATTTGGTATTCTGTTTGAAACTTGCAACCTTTCTATTAAGACGAAAAGAAAAAATAACTATAAGGCCTGTGCCTCTTCATGAACCTATCACTTACATAGTTAGGTCTTTGAAGTTATCAACGTGTGGACGTTATATTTGCAATAATGGGAAAATTAACTATTATCTTAACCACCTGCTGATATCTAATCACATCAGAAAGTCTTTGTTAAGCAAAAGAGAGGTTAAATACACCATCCTCTGTAATCTGTATGTTTAAGGCTTAAAATCATAAAATCATAGAATGGTTTATGTTGGAAGGGACCTTGAAGATCATCTAGTAACCCCTCTGCCATGGCCTGGGACACCTCCCACTAGACCCAGTTGCTCAAAGCTGCATCCAGCCTGGCCTTGAACACTTCCAGGGATGGGGCATCCAGCACTTGAAGTCAGTGGGACAACTTTGCATGGAAGAGCTTGTGCAATGATTGCAGGACCAGGTCATTATTTTGTGAGAGCTATGAATCATATAATATTGTATTCTTTATTTCCCTTAAATTTAATTTTTCATTTGTAGCTCTATTTGCACCCAAAATTAAAAGGAAAAGGCAGAATTCTGAATAAGAAAAATGCCCCAGGTAATAACATGTAAGACTAAAATGTGAAATATTTGTGGATATGAAATGCTCACTTAACATTTTCAGTATGTGGTAGTAAAGCTACTTAAAATGTCTGAATTAAACTTCACCATGATTAATTGTGTTGCAGAATTGTATTTTTTTCTTACATTTTTCAGAGAAACAATACGTGAAGAAATTACATTCTTTTGATTTACTTTGCCCTCACAATTATACAGTTGAAGAATTTGTTATTTTAGAAATGGAATGAGTTGCATAACAGTGAACTAGATCAACTATACAGAATGTATTCTTAATACACAGAATTAGGCAAATTGTAAATGAAATCTTAGACTACTATTGATATGTATGGCAGACTAATAGTTAATCTCTGTAAAGAATTAAATGTTTTCTCGTAATATTGAAACAAGTTTATTATCTAACTTACTTGTGACTGATCAAGCAATAAAATAAAATCTGGTAATGAGCCAGCGTAAAATAACTTTATCTTGAAAAAATGTTCATAGGGATTGTTTGCCGTTACCTGTTTGTGATTTCATTCTTCTTAGCAGTAACACTTTAAAATATATTTCATAGAATCGTTTGGGTTGGAAGGGACCTTTAAAGGTCATCTAGTCCAATCCCCCTGCAACAAGCAGGGACATCTTCAACTACATCAGGTTGCTCAGAGCCCTGTCCATCCTGACCTTGAATGTTGCCAGGGACTAAGGCATCTACCAATTCTCTGAGCAACTTGTTCCACTGTTTCACCACCGTCATCGTAAAAAATCTCTTCCTTATATCTAGTCTAAATCTACCCTCTTTCCATTTAAAACCATTGCCACTCCTATGACTACACTCCCTGATAAAGAGTCCCTCCCCATCCTATTAAAACCGTTACTGCTTGTCCTATCACACCAGGCCCTGCTAAAAAGTTTGTCCTCATCTTTCTTATAAGGCCCCTTTAAGTACTAAGCAATAAGGTCTCCCTGGAGCCTTCTTTTCTCTCAGCCTGTCCTCATAGGAGAGGTGTTCCATCCCTCTGATCATTTTCGTGGCCTTCCTCTGGACTCACTCCAACAGGTCCATGTCTTTACTGTGCTGAAGGCTCCAGAGCTGGATGCATTACTCCAGGTTGGGGTCACACCAGAGTGGAGCAGAGGGGCTAAATCACCTCCCTCGACTGGCTGGCCATGCTTCTTTTGATGCAGCCCAGGATATGGTTGGCTTTCTGGGCTGTGAGTGCACATTATTGGCTCATGTCCAGCATTTCATCCACCAGTATCCCCAAGTCCTTCTTGGCAGGGCTGCTCTCAATCCCTGAGAAAGTGAGTCTTGAAGGCATGAACAGACCTTGGGCGTCAAGCCAGACTGCCTTAGGACTGAACAAACCGTGGGAGCAATAGACAGCGGTATCTGTGGTTGGCGCTGGATTATCAGGTAGCAGAAGAACAGCTGCACACGAGATGCGTGTATTGCTTAATGTTAAACAGTGGAAAAGTACAAGGAGGAACTGTACAGGGTACAAGCTCTGGCATATATAGCCTCGCTGTAGCAAATAAACTTGTCTCAGTCTCAGTATCACTGCCGAACTGAGTCCATGCCTTAATACGCCACAAATCCCTTCATCCCCCAGACTGTATTGATACCAGCAGTTGTCCTGACCCATGTGCAGGACCCTGCACTTGGCCTTGTTGAACCTCATGAGGTTCACAGGTACCCACTTCTCAAGCTTATCCAGGTCCCTCAGGCATGTCAACCGCACCACTCAGCTTGGTGTTGTCTGCAAACTTGCTGAGGGTGCACTCCATCCCCCTGTCTGTCATTGCTGAAGGTATTAAACAGTATTTGTCAACAAATATATGGTGTGGCCTTTGTTTGCATCCATAATACAATATCTGAGTGTAGTTTTAAGGAGATTTGAATGTTTTTTCACCTCCTTTTAAGTAGTTATATTTATGCAGTGGTGTGTCTGTGATGATTTTTGATTTTCAAATATAAAAATGCTGAGATACATTTCCTTTGCAAAAGGTAATTGTCAGATCTATATACTTATTTAGTAGTGTTCTTTTTGAGCTGAAAACTTCAGCAGAATTGTGAATCTTGGAATTAGTTGGCCTTCTAGTAAATAAGTTTTTTCTGACTATTTCTTTGAAAGTTTGGCATTCTTAGCATATTTAGAAACCTGAGGCAGCCATTTCACTGTTCTTACCTTGAAACTACAGAACATGGAAGAGATGGATCTTCTGGATAGTTTCAGGTTTGATAGTGTCTCTTGCTCCTGTTATTTTTATAGCAGTAGAATTCCTGCATATGGACTTGAAATCCTCATTAGCTGAGGAACTTGGATTCAAGTGTCCAGGCTTACATCGTTGCATGCATTTTCTAATGCAGACAACATAATTAGTTTATCTACAGTAGGTTCAGCTGAATCCAACAGCCATAGAGATAGTTTTAGTTGCAGGACAATGGGATGTCCCCTGTCATGTTACAGATGTAAAATTACCAGTGCTGTTTACTAATTATTATAGCTATTATCTATATGTTTGTCTGTATGTTTTCAGTGGCAACGCATATATCCGTACTCAAATATCAAGAGCTGAATACTGATCACAGTCCAGAATTTGGGAGTGGGAATAAGCTCTTTAGTGTTCCTGAAGTAATAGGTGAAACTACAGCAGGATTTTATGTAAGTGTCCACTGGTCATTTCGGTATTCTCTGCAATGAGAAAAGGTAGCTTTCAGCCAAAGTTTTGTGGGTTGTGATGCACCTATGCATGGCTTACTGCTTGCTAGGGAGCGACATACATGGTCAGTACTGGTCACCACAGTGAGCAAGTCAACTACCAAGCTTTCATTCAGATTGTGTTTTACGATATACTGAAACATCATGGCTGTTACCCTCAGTATTGAGTTGTATTTTTTTGTCTTTTTTTATTTTTCGTTTCCCTTTTCTAACTCACTAGTAAGAGCAAGAGCTATTTAGTCCCAAAGAGAAGACTGTTGCACCAGGTCATACTGTGTAGATTTTCACTGATCTAAACATGTAAGTTCTGTGTAGCTGACCTACTTCTACTAGCTAATTTATTTTCACTTTTTTCTTAGAAACTCACTTAGAAATTCTTATCATTACTTATACGCAAGAATATATTTGTTCTGCAGGAAAGCTAAATAAATAAATGGATAAAGCTATCCTGATGACAAAAAATAAGTTTAAAAGTATTTTGTGAATTAAATGAATTGCATCAAGTAAATAAAATGTATTCTGCCCATTTAGTATAGATGTTCTGTCACCAAGATAAATGGACTAGCTATTATAAGAATCCATGTGGCTGAAATGCTTAACAACATAATTACTTTGCCAGCAAAATGCTAACCTGCTTTAATCATTCTCTTCACAGAATAATGTAAAGAGATTTAGTGGGTAGAATGAATCCACTTACAAATTGTTTTATGGTCATAATGCAGTCCCTTTGTAGAATGTAAATTGATGATGATAATTTTATGGGCAAATGAATTTTTCAATTAAAATGTCTTTTCACAGACAAAATGGGAATGTTACAAACTGTTCCAAATACCAGTATGTCAGGGTGAAGGCATACAGGGCTGTCAAATGTATCAACCAGAGCCTCAGCTGAAAGAACTGCTATGTTATAAATGTGATTTATTTTAGTCAAGTTTGTAATTTCCTTCCATTACACGTGCAAAGTACCTTTATTTGGTCCTGTTGCCATAATAACCAGCATAAGAATTTACCATATAAACAGTAGCAACTAACATTTCTCTTGTCCTGTTTAACTAACTCTTTTTATCTATTAATAACTTACATTTTATTAATTATTTTCAGCCAACTATACCCTGTTATATTTATTACAATAATTAGTGTCTATGAGGATCAGAATAAATCACTGCAGTACAGTCATCTTTAATTTTAAAACCGCGATAAGGAAAAAAACTATATTGCCCAGCCTAACTAGAGTAACTCCTTTTCAGCATAGGAGGGCACTCTTTGATTATTGCTATATCATTATTATGTTCTAAGCTGTTTATATAGCACCTGTGTCATTTTACTAAGTAAAAATGACTTCAGTCTTTGATAGCTTTTGCTGCTGCATATAAATACTTTTTTCCTTCTTAGTGGTAGGTCAGCCTAAGAAATACTTGCATAGTAACTCTTTTAAAGAGCTGTTAACTGGAAGGTCATTAAAACATTATCAAATGGCTCTAAATGCTGTACATAAGCAATCATTTAAAGAAGTCTGTTTGTTACCCAGAGATAAATTTTTCCCCTTTGATGTAGCCAAAAATGTTATCTTCTTTAATTTTTTTTTTTTTTAAATTCATAAAGCTGGAATAAGTGGAGTGGCTTCCTCATTGCACAAAGGAAGATGATATTTATAACTTTATTGAATTCAGAATGCCCCCCCCAAAGTATTTGTCTACTTCAGCTTGCTACCAGCAGCTACTGCTACTGTAGTCTCAGTCTATTTTTCCAGTTCTTTTATTGTTCACTTTTGCATTCACAAAACATGTATTTTGAGGAAGATACACTTTTTAATAAGCTGTATGACCTGTACTTTTTTCTCCTTTATCAAAGTGTAATCATATTTCATACATAAATTCACCAGAAATGCAGGATTTACTTTCAGTTTTCTGGCATTGGGGTAAGAATTCTTCATGCACGGCAAACTTTTTTTATTCATTTGTTCTAACACAATGACAGCATTGGGGACACATTAGTTAAAAAGTTTACAAAATGCTCCTTTGTAAACTAAATGTGTTTTTTCAGTACTGATTTTACTCTGGTTCAGAGTTGTGCAGAAGGAGAAGCCTGATTTTGAACTTGCCATTTTGAAGTTACTTTTGTGAAGGTTTAGTAGTTCCCCCCTGCCCAAGGTATTATGGTTAAAAATAGAGATTAACAGTATTTTTGTGTCACTTCTGAGCATTTATGACTTAAGACACATCCCTTTTCACGTGGTTGTCATATTTTAATAAAAATTCCCATTAAAAAAAATGGAAATGTTTTGTCAGCTTTTATTTCCAACGTGTGCTAGAAGTAATTTCAGAGTTTTTCTCCAAAGTTCTTTCATTCTGCATGGCAGCGTAATTAGACATGTCACAGTTTTTATTAGAGGCGATAGTGAATCTCCTGCATGAAAGCTCCAAGAATGTAAAGAACAGATCTTACAAATTACTATTCTGATAAGTAAAGCTGAAGAATCACAAAGAAAATGTCCACTGAAATCACTGGCATATTCAAAAACATTCAGAAGTTTAGTTTTTGCTGAGCTGCCCTGATGTATTATTCACATGGCAACTTCAAGGAAAAAAATGGAGCACCTGTTCTCTCTATTTCATCTCCTTTTATTTTTTTACGTTCAAGATGATAGAATCTTAAAGGTCTCCCATTTGCTGTCTGTATATTGAGGTTAGACAAAATATAAGTGGGTGATGCAGCAGTGAGCAATGACGATTATTTGATGGTTTGAGACATTTTTCGCCAAAATGAAGGCCTGGGCTTAAACTGACTTGTGTGTATGCTTCAAACGTAGAAGCTAACCAACCTTACAAAATTCATTAAAAAAGCTATCCACACTAAAATAGAATTAGAAAACTGATCCGTGGGAAGTGATCCCTTGTGACCACATGACCCTGGTGTGTTGGAATGATTGTGTGATTCACATTGGTGTTTTGCAGTTACAAATAAACAGGAATGTCCTCTGCATTAGAGAGTGATAGCTGCAAGGTGCTAGAAGGCAGAATATAGTTCATTTCAGTTGTTTAAACTCTCAGAGCTCAGGAGGGTCTAAGATTCGTGTATTTGAAGATCAGTACTGAGCATTGCATTCACAGTACTGTTTATTCTCACTGAAGGACTCCTGAGATTTAAGATGAAAAGTCTTGTTTCTAGTTTGTTTTTTCCCCTTCTGTTTATGTCTACAGATTGCTTATTATGTTAAAGGCATTTTGTTAGTCTCTTGCCTTTCAAGTAGTATTTTACAGTTGTTTCTTAATTTCAGTTTTCAAGCCTTTCATAAGGTTTTACGAGATAACTCTTACAGTGGGATTAGGCAATGATGCAACTACGCTTGCGATACATGTACATTAATGTTTCGGGTTTTGTCAGATCTCTCTTGGTAGTCCCCATTTACTGAATTTTAGACTACACCATGAAGTGGTCTTAGAGAGCACAAATGGAACTATTTTTATTTTTAGATGCAACTAAGCCAGAATATTTGTTCTGAGAGTATACCTAATATACTCTCTTGACTAAGGCAGTGTCAATCCATAGCATCACGCTATAGCTGGTCTGAAGTGAGACCCCACGCTTTGTGGTTGTGTGCTACAAAATGTTGGTTTTACTTGGGGAAAGTTTACTTTGCCCTCTGGTGCTTATGCCAAAGTGACACCAACAGAGCTAGGGGATGGAAACCTCTCGGGCTGTTTCAATAACAATTGTTACTTTCTTAAGATCATGATTTTGTTGTTGGTTTTCCTGAATGTGCTGCAGGGGTGGTTTTTTATGAAACAAGGCCCAGATGCTCCGTGCATCCATGGCATAGACTTCCTCAAGAGAGGATATTTTAAAGACCCAAAACGGTATGAATGGGCCAGTCTGGCCCAAACCACGACAAACTATAGTGTGGAAACATCAGTTGCTTCACTCTACAGCCCACTCATTTCAAGTATGTGCCAGTATACATATAGCCATATGCCTCCTCTATGGGTTTCACTTTAAGATGGAAGCAGGAATTATTTGCATTAGTAACTACTGCTTTAATGGACCAAAGCAATAATGTTGGATAAGCCTGAAATCATGGTTCTGTTCATCTCAGTTGGAGTTAATTTTCTTGACATTTAAATCTTTGATTGCATTTCACTTTTTCCATTTCCATTGTTTTCCAGCTTTTACAGATACCCATCTCATACATTCACTTAATAGCACAGAGCTTCAAAACTTGAAATTTGATATCGTACTACAGCTCAGAAGAGCTTTGTATAGAGACATAATTAGGTCATTTAGGGAAAAGAGTAGGGAATGAAATGATCTGAACTAGAAATTGTTCCAACTCCAAATCTCCTGGCTATCCCTACATAACTTTTTACATTTTTATGTTGCAAGTTATTTCTAAATATGGTCAGAGATCATATCCTGACTCCTTCAGTTGTCTTTAAGGTCAAGTTAAGTAAATTAAAAGAAGGCAAACTGAAAAGAAAAATTAGTAGGAGAGGAGAAATAATTGAAGCAATTTTGTTTTAAATTGCTTAAACAATTCCAGTGGACATTATTTACCCCTCATGCCCAATTTAGTTGTACATTTTTATACAGCTTTAAATGTTATCAGTCAGGTTCGTCTTATCCCTATCATCTCATTAATTTCTGTTAAATAGCCAGATTTGGTTTCATATTGCCCTACATCAAAAGACTTGTCTCAGATTTTGAATGCTGGTGGGAAAATTGAAACTGGACTTGAATGGTTTTGTCCTGCTTCATAGCAGAAACTTTGTGGAGAATTTTTTGTAGTCTTCTAAGAATTATATGAATTCAAAGTAATTTTTTACTAGGCTGCTCTGAAGTATTCAATACACTGTGTTAATGACTATAAATTCTGCAGTTTCCTGAGCAAACTGATAAAGTATCTTGCCCTTGGTACTAATGTCAAGCAGGGAAGCTCAAATATCACTGTAAGAGGTGATGCACAGTTGTGCTACATATATAAATAGCACCAAACAGTTCTGTTGATTGCAGTTCAGAAATTTTTGATGAGAAGCATAAATATTTAGTGGTCACAGAGATAAATATCTGTTACCAGAATTCTACCTTGCAAGTGCAGTATAATGAGGCATAAAAATACAGATAGATATGTGATGTTGTGTTCAGTCTAAGATGGCATCTTGAATGACAGTTTTAAATTTTGAAAGCTGTAGTAAAGGAGGTACCAGAAAAAGGGAGCGGGTGAAGTGATGTGTGTGTGTAATGGGCCAGATCTATATAGTAAAATCTCTCCAAGTTTTACCAGTCTCTTCATTCTTATTTTCTACTTGGATTTATCTTTTTTCTTGCAGGCTTTTCTCACCCCGTTTCTCCTCTGCATGAGCTTTGATGTAGCTATAACCACTCTTTCTATGTCTCAGTCCAGCCTTCTGTTTCAAGCTCCACGTGTAGTGTTTAAGCTTTCCAATCTCTCATCTATAATCTGATTGTTTCTACAGTCAACAACAGTAATCTCCTCTCAGACCATTTTTTCCTGTCCTTTCTCTGCCTTCTGTTACTTATAAAACACTGCTGTTAATAGTTATCTTCCTGACTCACTGCTCTGTCACATCCTTGTTTAAGTCCCTTATTAAAAATAAACTTCTTGTCCTTGCTTTTCAGGATTGTTGCTGCTCTTTTTCTAATCTGATCTGTAATACAAGATTCTCACTTCCATTTTCATTTTAAAAGTATTAGGATAGATTGCTTAATTCCTTAATTCTGTCACTAGTCCTTTCACACTCTATGATACTCCTTCTAAGTTGAGAAGGCCTCATCTACAGAGCCAGCATGTGCTTTCTATGCATTCTGGTTACAATGAGGCATGTGATGAGCTACATTTTTATTACTGATGGGCTAAAAACTGTACTTATTTATTATCTGATCTCTGCCACCCATTATCTTGGTGAGCTTTTGATTCATATGCCTGTTCTATCCTCATATTGAAATATTACACTTCTGTGGCACTGGTCAATCTTATTCTAGGTGATGGAGGCCTGAACTGCTGGTTGGGTATGCTTGCAGTACTAAATGTAGAAGCAAATAACATGAATTCTTTTAACAATAAACTTACTAATTATTCTTTCCCCTCTAGTTTCTTTTTCCTTTTCCTCACAGAATTCTAGAAAGTGAGGGTGATTTAAAAACGAGACATTAATTCTACAGACATATGCTTGTGCTGGACTTCATGCCGTAGTGGAGTCTCTCACTGAGTTTCCAGTAGGGTAACTACTAGGACAGGTTCTGTTTGCTGAGGAACCAAACCATAATGTAAACCAGTGTAGGGGCCAAAATGCAACAAATACAGTCTCTGATGAGTATCTTATGGAGAGGAAACAAATATTTTTTCAAGGATTTTGTTTGGCTAACAAATTTTTCATTTTCACGTTGAGAAAATACGATGGGGAGAAAAACTGATTCGGGGGAAAAAGGTAGAAGAAAATGTGTTTAGTTGAATAGCAGAGTTGGACAGATGTAGAGGGAATGAAACAGAAAAGTAATTGGAGAAATTATGAGATCAGAGGCATGGAGCTTCTTGTAAGTGTCCAGCAGTCTTGGTTTTGTGTAGTGTCTCTCTTAAATCCTTTAGAAATTCATCTGACTTTGATGACTCCAGCCCTGCTACTGCTCTTGGTTTTAAGTGAGAAAAGAGAATAAGGCTATTGAACTCCTAAATTTCACTTTGTTAATTATGAAAGGAGTTAGAAGGAGGAAATTATTTCCTTGTGGTTTCTGGAGGCCAGCTTTACCAAGCTGGAAGTATGAGATTTCACAGCATATGTCTATTGTAACTGGCACACCAGCAATGGATATATTTTGTTCTTTTTAACCTGACGTATTTAACCTTATTGTCTACTCCAAAGACATAAAAACTGGTGAACTCTACAGAAAGAATGTATTGGGGGTTTTTGTTGTTGAGTTCCTTCCTCCCTGCCCTGAATTCCTCAGTGGGCCATTTCAACTGTTTTAAACTTTTCCACAAGAGGGAAAGATCTCACTTCTGAGAGAGACCTTGGCTACCTTTCCTTACTTCCTCAGAGTTTGTTTGAAAGTAAGTGACTAGAGGTAAGAAACCTCACCGAGCCTTTGCTGCGTATCACTTTTCTCTGTCGCTTAAGCATTCTAGGCAATCGTATTTAGTCATCTCTGTAGTTCAAAGGAACTGAAAGGGAAGATCATTGGCAGCACATTGCGTGCAAAAGGAAACGTAACAGCAACAGTGAAGACCCTAGTCTTGTGGATGAGGAGTTTTGCTCTGATTGATGTTTCTTCCTGGTCTCAAACACTGGCTTTTTTGCTAAGACACTTGTAGTAACTGTCCCCAGTGGATCCCTCTGGAGATTTCCTCTGTGTTTCTCTTCCATTTGGATTTCATTGTCAGAAGCTCTAATGGGGCTATTGAGTCTCAGTTAACTCAGTTGAGTCTCACTAAACAGATCTTTTGGTATCTTGCACAAAGTGAAAACCCCCAAACCTCTTGTTACTCGTACCAATTATGCATCAGATGCCAAAAATTTGAAAATTCTGAGCATGTCCATGTCAGAGCAGATTTTCAAGCTTTTCACACTTTACTGATCTCTTGATTTTAGCAAACAGCAGCTCCTATTGTTAAAGCTAAAACCAGACGTCATTTTTATATTATTTGTAGGAGTGAAAAAAGGATTTGGTTTTTTCAGTGAAAACTTATTAAAAAAAAAAGGCAAAGGGAAAACAATCCTCTCTTTTTCTTAATATTTCACAGACAGAAATAAGTTATTAATTTCCTAACTAGCAGAAATTTCTGTTGTCCTTGGGTTGCTAAATCATTTTAATTTATAAAGTTTATCTTACGATTCCATGAGACCTGATTTCTGGAGAAAAAAGCTGAATATTGCTTACAAGATGATCCCAGATGTATATTTTTAATGAATAAATAGGGATTATTAGCTGCAGTATCAAACTAAGGATTTACAGACCTTCAAAAGTTTTAAACAATGTTACGGATTTTTAATTAATTATTTTTTTCTTTCTTTCTTTCTGATAAATGACTGTAACTTAATAAATTCCCTTACTCTACTACTATTTCTGCCCTTTTTGATTCTAACTAAAAATGACTTGTCTTCATTTCTGCATCAGCAGCCGGGGATCACTTTGATAGTATCTCTCTCATAACATTTTTCCAGTGAGGGTTGTAGCTGGAACACTAACAAGAATAGCAATTTGTTACATTTTGAGAAATGTCTATAAATCCTTAAGGCCCTGTCATATTAGAAGGAATTTATCTGTATGATACGGGCAGGAAAGATGCAGAATCAATGATAAAAAATAAATAAGAACCAGTGGGTGGTCTAAATTGATATTGACAAGCCAACAATACAAGCTATTTCTAGCTGATTATATTGACTATAACTCTGTGAGGATTTTGATGCAAACTAACGGTTTGGTCATGTTCTGATAGTTTTGAAGTGTATCATCTCTGGATATCTTGGTTATTAGTTTCTTTTGTGAATGTTGGATGGGGACTTTATGTCCCAGAAGCTATAATTCATGTTTTACCTGCGTATCTTTTCAAGATACAGAGATTCTTTTGTCCAAAAACCAGAAGCAAAGAATGTAGATAAAATCATGCTATAATTTTAATGTACTTAATGTCAATCATAAAAAAACCCAACCCAAAAAACAACAATGTGATTCAAAACATAACAGGTAGATTTTTTTCTTCTTTTTCTTCTTCTTTTGTTGTTTTTTTTTTTTAAGAGAAAATGCTACAAAGGTGGAAGTCCAAGGGATGAACACAGAAGGAAAAATAGTATAATAACATTATAATACAGGAGGAATCTATGTATAAACCTATTAAAATAAGTTGTTATGCACCTCCACGATCTCATTAAAGCTGGTTAATACTAGTATAACTTTGTGAGCTTTGGCTTGTCATTTCCATGTTGGTAGGCACAGGAGTAATCCAGTGGGAACTAGATTTTGTTAATAAGCAAGTTCTTATAGATTTGCATACTTAATTGGGAATACATCTGCCACAGAAGCAATTATTCATTGAGAATTTGGAAAGTATATTCTTATAAGTGCTCTTTGCTGATGCTATTTGCTCCTGATGGACAAAATCTCCATAGGTAACTTTTCAGGACCTTAGGTAACTCCAAGTCCTAGCTGTAGTTTAAATTTTCTCAGAAAAATGAAGGAGGTTGGGTTTTATAGCATTCTAGAATCACTTGAAAAATTTGCTCTGAATTTAAATTAGAATTAAATGATCATGGAAAATGCTATCAAGCTTGTATAAATTGAATTTTTGTGCAAAGTAATGAAGTCACATAAACTTCCAGTGGGGTTTTGGGGAATAGACAGAGAATACGCATCTGCAACCTTCTTTATGACATCATGATGGAAGGGTGATTTCATATTTCTGACATATTTTGCTCTTGCAAGCATTTCTGTCGGGACTGTTTCTACAGAATCACATATCCCATAGTTCTTAGTAAAGATAAGCAGAGAAGTAAAACAGAACTCATCTCCATAACAACAGTGCAATAACCATAATAAATCATGGCTTTATACAAATGTGGTGACAGTCCTTTTGACATTTACTTGTTAAAAGATTATATGTTGTTCTATGTTTTGCAATAGAAAATAGAAAAGTCATTTTTTTGAGCTAAGAAAGACATAAATCACACCTTCTTTAAGAAAGCAGTGTCACTATAGGTCCTCTGTTAACATCTTGCATTGGGGGTTCAAGTAATGGTATGAAGTCTTTTCTTGGTAGAAGAGATCCTCTCCTCCTCACATTCTCCTGTACCTTATTACCAAGACAAGTGACTCAACAGAATAGAAGCAAGATGTTTCTGCATTTGCCTGCTGTCTTTATTCAGATTGTTGGCCATCTGCTGATAGAATTTAGATTTGTTTATTCCATACAGAGTCAGGACAATTGCTTTTTCCCTTTCTGTGGTCCGTACACGTTCATCAAATCAGGATTCTCTTGATTACCTCCAGACAGATGACAACCCCAATTTACAGCTCAGTATGTAACTGAGAAAGGTGATGTTTCTCCTCTATTCCAGTAAACTGATCGCACATGGTAATAATGCTATTGTTTCTGGCATTAAATATACGGATTAAAAAGCTGTATCATAACACAGTTTTTATGAATTACTACAATGTTTTTGCAAGACAGTATAGGTTTCCAAGTAGGTGTTTCCATCTAAAAAGATCAGTCACAAAGAACTTACTGGAGGAGGTGGTAGAAAGGAGTTGCCTGATATAATACACCTTCTCTGCATCTTATTTAGATGCACCAAAGATGTCCAGCTAGCATAAGGTGTGTTAAAAGGCTATGGCAGCACAAAATGTAGTCAGCACAGACTCTTACAGTCTTCTCAAGTGAGGTAGATTTGGGTGTAGTGCTGTCCATGCATGAGTCTGTACTTATTCTTCAATGTCCCTTAACTCACTTAAGCCTGAGTCTTGGCTTGAATAAAAGAATGTTCCTGTCAAAAGAGAGAGATTTTGCAATGAGCAGCTTGAAGTAGTGTAGGCAGGGGAAGGGGAAAAAGGGTAAGTGATCTTAGAACAGATCTGGATGTGTTCAGGAAAAAGGTTACCTGATGTGGTTGTCTGTGGTAGCGAACTAGAATTAGTGACTCAATCCTTTCCTTCTCGGTGTTCATTAGGGAAATTTAATATTCTCCACTAAGCATAAGAAATTACAGCGCCAAGATCTGGGACTATTAGAGTAGCATGATGGGCTCAGCGTTGCAGACAGTTACCTAGAAATTTGTTACTGGGACTTTCTTTCATGCAGAATATCTGTTGTGTGGCCCTTAAGCAGTCTGTATTTTAAATACTTCCTCCAAATATACTTAGATTACTTTAATAGAATTGTCTTCATTCCTCCGGGTGAAGTATGTGTGGTGACTAAATTCTTGGTCCTTTGTGTCACATGAGAACAAGTTATGTTAAAGGATGTGTTTTTACATACATAGTAAAAATGTTGATCCATGTATTACTCAACAATGTTGTCCAAAGGGACTGATGGTTTTAAAGAAGATAGACCCAGACCCTTCTTAGAGGATCACAGTGAAAGGATGTGAGGCAACAGACGCACAATGCAACAGGGGAAATTCTGATTGCATAGAAGGAAAAACGTGTTCACATAGAGACTAGGTAAGCACTGGAAAGGATTATTGTACTCCAAGAAGTGTGCTTTGTACTCCAGGTACCTCCATAATTTTCTTTCAGCTGTGCCAGAGTAATTTTCATGTGGGCAATACAAGCAGGTAAATAGTTGGCTATTTGGGCCCAAAGGCTGTATCACGGGCTTCACACAACAGCATTTATGCAACCAATGAAATAACTTTCATTTGCATTCTTCGTTGTTGTAGCTCACTGCTGGAATGGTTCAGTGATGGTTTGCATTACTATTATGTTCAGATGGCGCACCTGTAGGAGCTTTACTGGCTAAAATAGTGCCCTAGTCCACCACTAATGTATCCATGCCATTGGTGAAAGTAAGTTAACTGACAGCTTTCTAATTGACACAGATGAAGTTCAGAGTTGAAGAATGTGAAATAATTCATGGGGAAAAACAATTCTAAATTTGCAGACTCAGTAACAAGCTTTAGACAAGCTATTACCATTCAGAAAAGAGATGTTGGAGCTTATAATACAAGTTGTTTGTTTTTGTTTTTGTTTTTTTTAATATGTCTGGTCAGTACTAAGTAGTGGCCTGAATCCAAATATAACATTAGGAACTGTTAGGAAAGGAGTAGAGAACAGAACAGAAAATGTTTTTATGATGTTAGAAATACATGTTGAAGTTCCTTTCTGAATTCCATGTATGCTTCTTGTCCTTGTTTGAAAAATATTTAATTGAATTAGCAATGTATGGAGGAAAGCAACAAGAATGCGCAAGGGAGTAGAATGGCTTCCATATGAGAAATGGTTAAATAGGCTAGAACTGTTCATTTTGGAAAAGAAATGGCAGAGAGGGATATGAAAAAGGTCAGTGATATCATGAGTGATATAGGGAAGGTGGAAAGGGAATGATTGTTCCCTGTCTCTTACTATATGACAACTGCTGGCATCAAAATGAAATTATCAGGAGCATGTTCAGAACAAATAAAAGCAGTACTTCTTCACACAGCATGTAACTAAGTTTTAGAACTAACTGCACCAGGATATTGTAGCTCCATGAAGGACAGTTAAGCACAAAGATATAATTTCTGACTCAGCCTTGAAGCTTTTGAACTATGAATTGCTGGAGAATGGCAAGAGTGTGTGTAAGACAGATGGTATGGAGTGGAAGGGATGAAGGAAGTTCATGGGGTCATCATATATTAGGATGTGGCAGAATAACTGTAAACACAACTGTGGATGTTCTTTGATATTAAGCTAGATCGACCTGACTCTCTTCTGTACAATTTCTTTTCCCAAATGATGGGAAGTGCTGAAAAACAGAGAAGAAAGTACTGTCTAATTGGTGGTCTCTTAATGTGCTATTTAGGGTGTGGCCAGTCCAGAACAGGTTAGGGAAAGGGATAGCTCCATTTAGTTTCCATTTTAGTGTATCCCACCCAAATGCAGTAGTGCATATTTTGGGATTTTGCATATGCTGCAGTAACTAGAATGTCTATATAATTCCATATAGTTTTTCCATAACAAGTGCCAATGTAGCAAGTACTGGCTGTGAGTGTTATTTGATTTTACAATATTTGTTTATAATTTAAAACATGAATATTTTTTCCTGTGGTTTCACAGTTACCTATTTCAGTGCATTCTATGTTTCTGCCTTAATTTTTTGGGGGGGGCCAGGGAGAAAAGTTCAGGAATTATCATTGCAGTGGAATCTTTTGTTAGTTATTTTGAAGAATTACTTTAGTGCATTTGTTACATTGTACAGATAAAAAAATTGCTGTAAAAGGAGTAATAATAATTATTATTATTTTTGACATTTTCCCTGTAATAATATCAGTGTTCAACACAAATACAAGTATGTGTCTCAGCCTAAGACAAGATAAAGCAACAGTCAGTCCATGTATGGCCAGAGGGTTTAATTGTCTTGCATTGTGAAGGGTGCCTCCGTTCTTTCATCTGTGTCAGTGTGTGGTTTCTGATCAGGAACTCTGTCATCTCCAGTTACAGTATGCTTTGGTTCACACCATGGAGCAGTCTTGGAGTCTAATATAAATGATTATGGAGCGTATGCAATGATTGTTTAATTTCTTCCCAAATAGTATTAAAAACTTCTTAGGGGAAGGTTTTACTGAGATCTCTGCTTCAGTTTAGGTGTGAAAATTAGAGTGCAGAACAACCAGTACTATTGTGTTTTAAAAAAAAAGAAAAAAGTAACTGAACTGACAAGGTGAAGACTATGTTTCACTTTCTTAACAAAAAAACATGACCACTGTGATTTCAATTTTAGCTTTTTTTGTATAAAATCAAACAGACTTTCGGGGGAGAATCTTTGCAAGGGATTAATTTATGTACACTAATGTAAACACCAGATTATTTGTTCATAAGAGAAGTGCTGCCCATTTTAATGCCATTGGCCAAAATGTCATTGTGTGTATTAACTTACAGAATCATAGAATTGTCTAGGTTGGAAGGGACCTTTAAGATCATCAAGTCCAAGCATCAACCTAACACTGCCAAAACCACCAGTAAACCATGTCCCTCAACACCACATCTACCCATCTTTTAAATACCTTCCGGGATGGCGATTCCACCACTTCCCAGGGCAGCCTGTTCCAATGTTTGATAACCCTTTCTGTGAAGAAAGTTTTCCTAATATCCATTCTAAACCTCCCCTGGCGCAACTTGAGGCTGTTTCCTCTTGTCCTATCGCTTGTTACTTGGGTACATAAATACTTCTTAAGTATTTAGCTGAAATAACAGTTCTGATGAAACCTAAGGGTGACTTAGATAATCATATTTGAGGATAATCTTGCAGGTAGCTGTACTGCTGAAGAATGGATGAAATCTAAGAGTTGCTGACATTAATGAAAGAAAAGATGGGTAATTCTAGTTGTTTTAATACATGCAAGGGTTTTTTGTTTGTTTACATATGTTTTAGATGTATTAAATAATTTTTCCCAGGGCAACAGTCAGTAACGTGTCTTAAAAAGAAAGGTATTTAAGCCCTGTAAATGAATTAGTTTGCATTTCAGAACATTATCTGCTACCTCATTCAGTTTTGTATTCTGATTACTCTGTTGCATTGTGGTTGTCCTCAGTACTGAATTTTTTGAAATTATTTCCTCACTATTAAATATTATTTTATAGCCTCAGATAAAAAGCCTGTCCAAGAAGTGCCAGAATCCATTTTTGGAATAGCAACATGTTATGAATTTGAGTTAGGATTGTAAATGGAATGACTGGCTTTCAACCCAACAAGAGGAAGATTATAGTGTCTAGTAAGCTAACAGCTTTTAATAGAGAGGATTTTTGCTGAGTTCCTGTTTTGAAAGGAGGATTGCGAAGACCTTGTTGGCTTTCATATACCTTTTTTTCTGAGTAAATTGTTTATACATTTTTAGGTAAGTAATAGAGCATTTTTAATTATAGTAGAAAAGTAATTAGAAATGTTTTGAGATGGAGAGCATTTGATGTGTTTAGTAACCTAAAGAAAAAAAAAAAAAGGCATCTTGTGTAGTAAGTTACGTAGTTTTCCCTTAAAAGCTGTCATTGGCTTTGCAAGTGGAAGAGCAATCTAATGAATCATTGTGGGGGGAAATCATTGGAGGGGGGGTCAGCACAACCTTACTTGTAATGACACCTTTCAGTGTGCCAGATAGCATATCTGGTTCAATTTGAATGGTATGTGGACCTTCAAAACAGTAACAGTGTGTTCTTTGTGTACGTTTCCTTATAGTGCTTCTAGGAGGGTGCACTGCTTGTTACTACATGCACAGGACATTTGAGAAAGCAACAATCTGGCCCAAAAGTGCGTGGCTTATCTACACTGAAAGGAAAGCAGAATGGTACTAGTTTAAGAATGGTATAGACGTTAGAAAGACACACGTGTCACTGATATTAATTCTGGTTACGGCTTTTACAGATTCTGCCGGTGCTTAATGTCATTACACATCTTGTTAGTGTCAGGTTTTCTAATCCTGTATTTTTGGTGCACGAAAGTTACAGATAAAACTGAGCAGTAGCAAGTGGGATAGGAACAGCCGCAACTTGAACAGAAAGAGTGAAGGGATTAGTCAGTGTCTGACTAGTCCATGCTTGTAGAGGGAGAGTAATCCACCCAAATGTCAACATTTATTAATGCTGTTCACATCAAAGGCTGTCAGATGAGCACTACATGAGAGTCCCTGGCTTCAAAAAAGAAATATTGATTGAAATAAACTGCAGTTTGAGTTTCGGCATCCTCGCTCAATACATATATAGCTTCATATTCTGTAACAATGCCACTAAAGGCTGACAAACTCAGTAAAGTAGTTACAGAAATGACAAATCATGATATTCGCTTGGTGAACACTTGTCTGTCTGATTCTTTCTGTTTAGTGTTAGACTTAAGGGAATAATAACTGCAGATGAAAAAGCTACTAAAATCCCAAGCTCATACTCATGCACATGTACAAACTATTTCAAATGTTGCTGCATGTGTGCCTACAATTCATGTATTATCATATATAAGTTTTAGTGAAGCTATATAATATGGTAAAAATATGAAATTGCTATAAAACCGTGTGATATAAAAAGGAATTTTTTAAACATTGGAAAAAGCTTAAATGTGTAGTTTTTAAAGTAAAGTGATAAAAGACATTTTAAAATAAAATAGTTGGCTGCAGGTTGATTATGTGATTGCATCTTTGGCAGGGCTTTAGAGATCAATTTACGTGGTCAACTGAGAGAGACCACTGCCTTAGGAAACATACATTTGTGTGTGAGGGAGTAGAAGTTCCATAAAAGCAGAAGGCTTTTAGACTGGTGCCTGAACACTTACATTGCTTACATTGCATTAGCCAGTACATTGCTCAGCCTTTCCTCTTTATTCCTCTATCGTTTCTGGTTTACCTCTTCTGGTCAGGCTGTCTTAACATGTCTGCTTTGCCAACTAGAAGGGGCCCTTGATCTTTCCTAGAGCCTCAAGTGTAGTGAAGATAAATTTAAGTATTACCACTGTGAAGAGTGGTAACTGCTTGAAGAATGTTATTGCCACCATTAAAACATTACAGAGTCTGATTCTTGTTCATTTTCTTCATGCCAAGTTAAAGGGATAAAACTGACAATAAGTTTTTCTTTGACTCCATTACTGTAAAAACTAAGCATCTCACATCTTTCCTGTGTGATTAAGAAAAGCAGTTCTCTCCGATATACAGGTGCAACAGTGGATCAGTTACTTGCCGGAGATAAAGGTCTGTGTGGCAGAACAAGAACATGGATTTATATGTCTGGCATTTGTTGTTCCTCTTTGCAGTCGGTTGGCTAATGTTCCTTTATTTCTCTGACAGCCTGCACAAGGTAGAATACCTTGAGCAGTCTTTGAGAGAGAATTATCAGCAGCCATTCTTAACGTGTTTTACAAAGCCAAGCCAGCTACTTCCAAGCAGTGTCAGGAGGCACAGGGGAAATGGTTTGCGTAGCTATTCCTTGAGTGAACCAAAGCATCTGCCTTTCCCTTCTGCATCTGGGAAGTATTGTAAAGCAAATTACTCAAGGATGTAATTTAACATGCAGCAGAGGTCTTCAGCACTATTTTTTCTTAGTCTCCCAGTGAATACTTGGGGGGATTGTCTGCCCTCCTCTTCTGTATTCAGTATCCCATAGTACAGGCTCACAATATAAGATGGAATTTAGTTGCTAAAATTGAAAGTCTCGTGTTGCTATTTACAGGCTATTTTCCATTTAACTTTTCATTCTTTTGCTGTAACATGTACAACTTTGTAATGAAGTGTTGAGGCTTGTGGTTTTAATTAATATCTCCAGCTGCTTAGCTATTTGCATATTTCCATAGCAGGAAGGCATCTTTGTAAGTTTTATTGTGACAAGAAACATCTGAAGTACTAGTTTTATACCTTGCAGTTGAAAAGACGAAAGGAAAAGCTCAGAAGAGTTGCCATTAAACTGACACTGAATTTTATTGCCAGCATCTGCCAATAAGTATTGATTAGAACTAAGTGACTATGTTGTTTTGTTTTGATTTGTTGGGTTTTTGTGTTTTTTTTTGTTTGTTGTTTGTTGTTGTTGTTGTTTTAACGCTGCCGATCCTGTCCAGTATTGTAGAAACTGTATAGCATCTACACTGGAAGATAAGGCAAATGGTAATTTTTTTTCTTTTTTGACAAACATTGCAGAAATTGTTAGCCTAAAGTTTAGCCCTCTTCTGGTTAGGGATGAGGGTTTTTAATGACTTTTGGAAAGCTTTTCTAAAAGAAAAAATTCTTAAGTTTAAGTCAGTTGCCATTTATAAGTTACTGTCTGTTTGAGATTCTGCCACAGTTTATGTCTGAATTGAGAAAGTGGTAGTGGCTGCCAGACATGCTGCTATCATTCATGTTTCAACTTGAGCAGAATTACGGTCTGGGTCAGTGGCATATACAACTCACTTTTAACATCAGGCCGAGTCCTGAGTAAGTTGGGCAAGTGAGTTGCATCAAATGATGTCATGATTCAGGCACCTTTTCCAATTCTAAAAGTTTCTCTACTGTTTTCTTGTTCTGGTAAAGTGGTATAGGATAGTGCAGCAGCCGAAATACTAGATAGGGAAATTGCACCATCTATTTACAACACCAATTTATCTGCATATTGTTTTAAGCATCTCTTTTAAGACATTGTGTAGACTTAGTGCTGCTGAATTTTCCTTTAAAAGGTTCCTTTGGACAGAATAAACAAAGGTGGGAGATGCAGAGTCATTGTCCCACCCAGCAGAGTTGAGGGGGCAATGACTTGGTGAGCTAGAGCAAGTTGATTGAATTTAAAGGTAGATGGCAGATTTTATGGGGGGCGTGGTTTCTGGAGGGAACAATGCCACAGAATTGACTTTTGTCCTTTCTGCTAATGGCTCCTGTGTAAATTTGGGTTTGTGTTTTCCCATGCTTCATGAAGCCAAGTTAGCCTTTAGCCCTAATTTCCTTTCTCACAAACTCTTTTCTCTACCTTTCTTCTGTTATTTTTTTGAGCTGCAATTAAATTTTAGTCTTATCTGAAGCTGCCTTCTGAAGGAACATTTTAACTCTTCACAAAAAGGAATTGCAGGGAAATCTGGCCCCTCAAAATGGCAGCAGGAGGCTGCTTTATCATAGTTTGTGAAGAGTTTCCTTATTTGTTGACTTGGAGAAGAATATTGTCGTCTTGGATCCACTGATATGAATCTATATTAATCTATCTGTATATGAATCTATCTGTACTTCCCCTTCTCATTGTTTTTTTTTTTTCTCTACAGCCTCTATGGCTGTTAGGCTAGGGCCTGTATCACTCCACAAAAAGAATAGCATTCTTCTATGAAGATAGTTCTTTTGACAAGCAACTAAACATAATGGAAAATTAAAGTTTTTCTGAAAATCTGGCTGAAATGGTTTTGAACTGTTGCTTTAGGCTGTCATGGTAACTGATGCATCAGTTACAGTAAATAAGCAGAAATCTTGGACTAAGATAACTAGGAGTTCTTGTGAGAGTCAAAAAGAAGAAACGGTAGGTAAACTTTTGAAACAGCTACTATTTCAAGAAGAATTAATATAATAGGCAGTTATTACAGGTCTTTGTCTACCTTAGCTTCTTTACTTCAGTTCTGTCTGATAGTTCTTGTCCTTATTATTCCCCAAATAATTGCTTTTTAGAGTAGTTATGTTACAGATAAATACTGTTAAAACAGTTGTGTAGTAATGCTGTTTCTTATAGTGATCTTTTCGGAGTAGGGCTGATTAGAGAAACCTGTAGTTTAGATAGAGTTTTAGGAATGGACAGCACAAATTTGTGAAACTATGATCATGAATTAAAAGCATGCAATATTAGTTTAGTAGGTAAGTCATGGCTATTTAGGGCAGACTTGCAGCGGATGCATCAAGGTTAAACTCTGAAGTTTGATTTAACAAAGTGGTGATTTTACATTTTGACACAGAAATGTAGTAGAGATTAGAACTGAATTTCTGTTTGCCTGGAACTGCCTTCAGAGGAATGAGGGAACCCCGGACGGTTGTGGCAGCATTTTTCAGTATGTTAGTTTCCAGACCAGGGCTTTGTTTGACTTTTCCTTTTTTACACTAGGTAATGAAGTAATGATGAGGGTATGATGGGTGTGTGTCCATAAAACTGTATATCAAACAGGAGATATCCACATATTGAAGCCATGAGCGCACTGAATTCTTCTCTCACCTGTGGTTTGTGGTTTTTTGGTTTTTTTCTTTTTTTTTTTTAAACTCTTTGAGGAACCTTAGCAACCAGGATAACATTATAACTCAAAACTGAACAATCTATGCGTTATATAGCTGGGGAAATTCTTAGATAATAAGCCTTTACAGATGGGCAAATAAAGTGTAAAATATGCAGACTTTAAATTCTGATGTGTTCATCTAATTACAGCTCAGATGGTTCTCTCTGAAACAGCTACGCTTGAGGCATGAGCTGGAGGCATCAGATATGTAACAAGAAATGGCCACCTGCAATAACTCTGAGACCCATTTCTCATTGCCTTATTTTGTAGTACTAAAATTTTGCTTGTGAAAGGCTAAATGTCTTTCTAATCTTGTTGAAGTTATGTCATCCATTAGTTAGTAGTTCATTTACAGTTGTACATTTTGTCAATGGAGCTATACAGATTTCTAATCTAATGGACTGCCCAGGCTGTGGTATATTCAGGTGCCTTGCAGTTTTGTAATCATGTTCATAGATCTTCTCAATGTTTAATGTATTGCATGTGTCTGAGAAGATGTTAATGTCTAATTTTCAGTAATTTCTGGTTACAAGGCTGTATTTTACCTTTCTCTACTGTATTTCTGAAAGCGGGACAGCAGTTACTGTGTTGCTATATGTTTTTAAAATCTATTGCTAGCTGTGGATTTTGAGGTTTTCATGGGGTGGGGGGGAATGTTTGGGAACATACTTTTCCAGAAACAGGTCAAAAGCCACGTCATCTGTATTTCAAATCTTTTATTTCTTTGTGACCGAGAGTATGAGAAAGATAAAGATTGTGTCATGCTTCCTCAGACAGAGGAAGTTGGTGCTGATGTCTCACCAATGTATTTGTGCAAGTAAAATTTTGATTGCAACAAGAACTGAAGTATTTGGATTTTGTGCTACAAAGTTTTGGGTGGCTCTCTGTGTGTGTGTGTGTGCATATATATAAAAAAGGAGCTATGCCTGATATATCCTTTCACAACAGTTATCCTAGGGTTGGGTTGCAGCTTTATATTCTGCCCAAGAAGCAGAAATGCAGTGGGGTATGTATTTAGTTCCACTCAATCTTAACTGTTTTTCTCCCAGAAGATTTTGTGTAAGAGAATTTAATAAAAGCAAGTGTGTTTTATAACAGTTTATGCATAACAAATTTGGAGAAAAAAAGTTATGAAAATGGATGTTCTTAACCACAAAAGACACTGAATATATTCTGCTGCAAATGCCTCCTCCTGTTCTGAATGATTAAGCAAAAAAGAGCTTGTTAGTGTCTTTCTTATTATAAACTTTACATGTGGAAAAGATTCTTAAAGCAAAAATGCAAAATATTCAGACTAGTTCCAAATTTCTCTTTGTTAATATGTATGATATGCAGCTTAGAAGATGAATTTCAAGTTGTTTTTCCCTGAAAATGTCCAAATAATTAATATCACTGCTGTATCTTTTAATATATATTCATAACAATCAAGTCTTTCAGGTCTGTTTTTTGTTTGTTTGTTTATGTCATTGATAGCTAATACTTGCTGTGGCATCTTATCATTCCTTCTGCCTCTCACTGTTGCTGTACCCAAGCAGAAGAGTATTCAGGGACTATGAGCATGTTGGGGGTCAGCTAGGTCCATCTCCAAGGACAAATGATTCATTTTCTAGGCTAAAAATATTTTATTTAGCATCTAAATGTTAGTGAGATTTGGAACAAAAATGTATTAATTATCTTCAGTCTGGGTTACACCATATTTAAAATGGGCATAATAAAAGAATTTAAATAGTGTGTATTTGAGAGTTTTGGTCTGTCAAGAAGTCAGGGAAAAGTGATAGCTAGAGCAATGAAAGGGGAATCGTATGGTACCTTAAGCAGGGGGGCAGGGGGGGAGAGATGACATGACCAGGTAAGAGAATCCTTTTTGAAGAGTGTGCAGTAAAGCAGCAAATTTGAAAACCATTGAATTACTATTAATATAATCTTCCCAGTGCAATCTTAAATATATTTGTACCACTCACTCTTGACATTTTCTAATCCTATAACTATATTATAGAATACATCCAACTCATACATAACTGAACTGAAAGCTCACATACTTGGGTATAACAGAACCAAGCCCAACTGGACGGCGTACTGTTAGGCAGTTACCGAAATGGAGATTGTGTTCCTGGTCCTGGGACAGCAAATCTAATGTACGAGCGATACATTCTAATCCAGTTATGCCTTCAGTGGTTACTGTATGCACTAAATGAGCTAGTGCAGTGACTCTAGGAAAATTGATATATTTTAGAGATGAACAGAACTATTAGAAAGCAATTCGGATTGTGGTGGCAAATAATATTCACTTAATTGTGAATAAGAGACAAAGTGCGTGTTGTGTGAAAAGGCATGCAGTTTTAGTACATATGGATGAATGTGTGCATATGAGCGCTGCATACTGGCTGTAAATATAGGGGCATCACTGCATTCATGCATCATTTCGTTCCCTTCATCTTAACTTTTCTGTTAAGGGTATAGATCTGCCTCGTCTCCCCTGACAGGAATGTTACCTTGCACAAGAAAAGCAGAATCATGTAGTTTGAAACAGATCCTCTCCTGGTTTCTGTTTGCTCATGTTGACTTGCTTCAGTGAAGCCATGTCAATTCATGCTAGCTAAGGGTGGAAGAATTGATTTTTCTATTACATGATCATAATACGTCATTGGAAACTCCTGTTTAAATAAAATACAATCTCCCACAACAGAGTCAGATATGAATAAAAGCAGTCATATGAAATCCATGATAGTGACCACCCGTAAGGTTGCTGCTTCAAGCTTGAACACTATCTAGAGCCATGTTTTTGGATCTGTTTTAAAATGCCAATTGCCAAATGCCAATTGAAAGTATTTTTTGCAGTGACAGTTCTTGCTTTGTGTAAATTCAGGATGTACAGTTGGTGGAACAAAGGCAGCCATCTCAGTGGTTATTCTGGATTTATGAACTGAAAAAGCAAATCTGGAATTGTTTTTCACCAGGACTTTATATTCTAGTGTTGTTACTGAATTGTTGGGATTTTTTTTCTTTTTTACATCGATATATAAGAATTACAATGTTGGACTAAGGTCTATTTGAAATGTTTCTCTTCATATTTCACATCCAGAGCTATCAGTCAAACTGGTTATATTCTTGGATGTGGCATCACATCCAATAGTAAACAACATTTTTTGAGTGACAGAAAAGGTTAGCTTATATGTGGATTTGACATCACATCCACTTGTTACAAAGTTTCCTCTGACAAGCTGTAAATGAGATAGTTTTCTCACTGATTTATGTTAGGAAATAAAATGACATGTCTGTATTTGTCATAATTAATTTTCTCTCATTTTGTTGGCTTGTGAAAGAAGGGACTGTTTTGTTAATAAAGGTATAGTATGAGTTACTGAGTTTCGGGTTTAGCACTGTGCCAAGCTGGACCTCTATTTTAATTTGTTACGTTCACATAAAAAGTAAATAATAACAATACCTGCACTAATCACAGTCCTCTGTAGTGGCAGAGAGAGCAGCAAGCACAAACTGTGTTAAAATATCAGTGGTTTCAGAGTTTGAACAGAGCGATTTTAACCATGATGATAGTTTGGGGTTTTGTGTGTAATTCACAAATAGTAAAGTTTGAATAGTGTCAAAAGTTAAAGGAAATGGACTTTGCTTTTCATCTTTATCCCATTAGGTAGGTAGATTACATAGTTTACTGCTTTTTTGTATTAATGTTTTCTTAGTACGTAAGGACACTAATTCTAGTATCTTAGTGAAGTTAAGAAAGAGCATGGCATACACCATGCACACCAACCTCAGTGGTGCCACATGGAGCATTTCTTTAGCATTGATAAAGCATTTAAAGAAGGCACAGTCATTTCTGTTCCTTGCTGTTTTTATACTTTGGGACTGATTCTGGCAGAAGCCAAGCATATATTTACTGTTATCTGAATTGTTTGAATACATGACTTCCTTGTCCTGGAGCAGGGTAACAATCTGAAATATAACAAACAATGGGTGTAATAATGCACCGTTGGTTTCTGTACATGATCGCAAGCATTTAAATTCAGAAAAAAGAAGTTAGTTTTGAAACTGCACTCTTGAAACTATACCTGTTAGTGAGTAATAATGTATCATATAACTTGTTCTTTGATCAAGGGCCAGATTTCTTTAGCAAAGCTGTGTTTTATTCATTCTGAACCAAAATAGATCTGCCCAAGCAGCTGAAAATTGTTGAAGTATGAAAGAGAGACTTTTGGCTGAACAACTAGCAGTATAAAGAAAATCTGAACCAGGTTGTTGGATTCTGAAATGGAGCTTGATAGGCATTTCAGAGGTGATTTCCTGTACTTTTCTTCACTAGCTAGACATAAAATATGTATTTGTATGTAAACAGTAAAAATCTGACAACTTACCTTTTTCCATTGAGTGGTTGAAACATGTATGTAATGCAACCGCTAGCTACATGGAAAAGGCAAGCTGCACGTGCTTCTCATAATCTCTTGGAAAGGGGGAAGGAGTTTTTCATTGTTCTGAACCTGATACCTGTTGTAGGAAAAGAAACAATGCTTATTTCTCTCTCACCACTTTTTCAGTTGACAGTACCAGTTGCATTCCCAGATTCTGCCAAATGTATTTATTTGGCCTTTTTAATCAGGCAAAACTCCATTGATTTCAGGAGAATTTTTTTCCTGGAATAAAACTGTAGGACCAAGTACCATATATATCTGTGATTCAGGTTTTAGAACTTCAGCTGTAGGCAGGGGCTAGGTACATTCTGTTAGAGGTAGAATACAGCTCACTGCCAAATATTTACAATGAATAAACTGTATATCTTAAATGATGTGTTTATGATTGTGGTCCAGAGAGATTGCTGGGTGATAGTAACATAATTTGGTTTTAGTATTTCAGTGCACATTACCCCGCTGATCTCAAAACTTAATGGCGGTGCAGATGTATTTGATATTTGCTATTTGGGAGAAGATATGTTGGTCAAATTGGAGGTGTTAGCAAAAAAACTTTATTAAAACCGTAATTCCTGTGGCGGTGAGGGGTCAAAATACAACTGCAGGGCGTTGGCTGTCTATCTGATGCTGATCATACTGGATTGGAGAGTAAGCATAGAGTTTTTAAGCTACCTTTGCACAGAGCTTTCCAGAACTTTATCTTCTCTGTTTTGATGATTCAGAGATCCTTCATTATTAAAACTGTGGTACTTCTGATGCATTTTTTTAAGAGCAAAGTTAATGACTTCAAAGAGGCCTTTTTATCTCCTGCCAATTCTCCACGTCTGCAAATGCAAGATTGTTCCCAAATAGTCATGTGTTTTCTAGGTTTTTTTCCAGTGCAGTTCTTATTATTCCATTGTTTTGAGCACCTACTTTTGAATTTAGTAATATGACTGAATGGGAGGTTAATTTGAGACATGTTTGAGATTCAAACTCTGATGGGCGGTGATAATGATGATGAGGGAGTAAAGAAAATACTGACTTTTCCCTGTGATTACAGTTTCTGAATGAAAGTCAAATGACTCAAATTATTTTAAATTAATCACAGGGAAGCAATTACTGCCTGACCTGTTTGTAATAGTGTTGCTATAAGGTCCTCACTACAGAGCTCTGTGATTTAAAAGATCATAAAGCTATTATTCATCCTGTAAGAACGGAAGGACGTATTGTAGCACAGTGAAATTAGAGGGAAGGATATTGGTGGTTTATATAGACAAATATACATTCAGGGGATGTAGTGATCAAGTAACCTGTCCTGGTACTGGAATTATTTGTCAATTTTCCTTGTGCTGAACAGATGCAGATCAACTGTCCTCTTGGTGATTCCATGGTAGAAGGATGAGAGGTGTGGTGAATAGACTGCTTTGCAGGATCAGAATGCAAAAATTAAAATTACTAGTAGTCTTAACCAAGGATCAGACTTTATGATTTTATTCAGAAAAATCCCAACTGATAGTAGGGGTTTGTCTTTTTTATTTAAGAATTACTCCAAGATTTCATAATATGCTCCTGACCAAAAAACTCAGTAGCTAAAAAATGCTAGAGGCTGAAGCTTCCCCCACAGGTTCTAAAACTGTGAGCAACTGTTTCTAGCAAACAAAAAAAGAGATGACTGTGGCCATTTCTCAGTGGCAGAGATATTCTACAAGGTTTGAAGTTCATAGGCTAAGGCACTGCTTTAAAACCTACAGGCTTAACAGCTGTTTAAACTGACCTAGAAGGGAAGCAAATTTCATGCCATCATCTTATGGGATTTTGCTTCAAGGTGTATGTCACCTCTTGAAATACAAGACATACATCGCTTAAAATTAAATATATCAACTGAAATGTTCTAACCACTGCCACCAGCAGCATGTACTTTGCATCCAACCAGTCAGAGGCAGAGTAGATCCTCCTGTTGTCCACATTGGGTCCACCTCTTCTCAATGGACTAAGACATTGTGTGCATTATGTCTGTGTCCAGGCATAATGAGCAGGCATCACTTAGGCCTTTCCAGACTGTTGCTCCATTCTTTGTAACTCATTGCCACATCTCTGATTGAATTTATTTCAGTTACTGTATGAATTTCTTTGGCTGATTTCTGAAGAGTGGCTTCACCTTGTTGCTATTGGATTTCATACTGGAGCTGGCCTTGTCAGTTTGAGCTTTGCAAAACAGTACATGATACAGCTTGTTATTCTGTTGTCACATAAAACCTATGATGACCAGTCAGAAGCTACGCAGTAATCATTTAGCATCTCTGGAAATGTGAGTTATGCTGTTTTGGATAACTGACCAGCCTGCTGTGTAAGGGCAAAATTATAAAAAACTTCAGACAGGAGTAACATTTTAGTATTACCAGACTCATTTGAGCATCATTGCCTTAACTACCATTCACAACTTTTCTCTGAAGATACATTAGCCTTCTGCATTATGAAATAAGTATTTTAATGAGGTGTATCACAGCTATCCTTAGCAATTACTTTACTGAATACTCAAATGCTCTCTGTTAAATTTTATAAAGAATTAAATTTTGTTTCTTTTTTGAACACATTGATTCTTAAACTGGCATTATGCCAAAGGAAGTGATGCAAGATGATATTCTTCAGTCATAGAAGCTGAATTTTTCTTACAGATATGCTTTTGCCAGTGAGAGGTTCCTGAAATCCTGACCTCCCTATGGCAGTATAAAGCAACTATAAAGGCAGCTTCGTTCACCAATTGAAGGTGTTTCCATTATTAGGAAGGTCTAAAGACGTAGTAGTACTTAGTGCAAGGGCAGGGGAAATATAGCACATTAAAACAAACACAAAAATTATAGTGTGATGGATTTACCACTTTCTGTACACAATTTTTTATTCTTTTTAATATAACCTCATACCAGCACCGCATGTCTTAAGAATCAATTTAATATAAAAAAAAACAAAAACAACCCCCCCAAACATGTATTTCTCTATGTAAATATCAGGGGAGCTTATTTTCTTTCTTCTATTCATGTTTATCTTCTCAGAAAATACAGAAATGAGATTTTTGTTCAAGCCACAATCTTTTAAGAGTGTTGGAAAGTTAGTGAAATATAATTCAACATCCAGGAGCCATTTTTAATTCATGACTTGGCAAACCAAGCAAGAGCAAATGTTAATGCAAACACTAATTTCAATAAGGGATGGATAAAATTTAAAGACTGTGGCAAGACTGATCTGCTTTCACATTGTGACTGACTATGAGTATCAGCAAATTATCTGCTTCTTCTGGGTCAATCTAATTCATTTATCATTTGCAGAAAAATTAAAATGCGCATTTGCCACACAAGTTACAGTGGTTTAATACTTGACAAATAGTGGTGGTGTAAGCAAGAAAACAGGAACGAAGGGGAGGGGAACATTAATGTTCTTTGAGAGGACAACTTTCAAGAATGTTACTATTCAAAGAAGCAGCAAGTTCTTAAGTCATCAAATTAAATTTGAAAAGAAAGCAAGTGTATAAAAAGTCTGTTAGTGTTGCTTAACAAGTTAAATGAAGAGCATGTCTACAGGTGAATTATAGGTTCCATGGTTAGAAAAAGAATTCTTGAACTGCACTTAGCCTTTTCCATGGGAGAGCAGGGAGACCAAAAGCATAGGCATGAGTGACAAGGATCAAAATAGAATAGAATGTCCTCAGCCTCAGAACAACCTGCTTTCAAAATAAAGATTAAGTATGTTCAGGCAAGACTGCCCTTATCATATTGTCTTTCTAGTGAAATTCATTCAGAAAATTCTCTTTAACTGACCCTGTAAAATCTTCATTGCTATGACACTTTGCATCTGTTTATGAAATTTTATGAATTTCCTTATTTTTCATTCTAAAACTTTTAAACCTTTTAGTTCCACTATTTATTTCTTTAGCAAGATTTTTAATATGTGTAACTATGCTGATTACGGCTGTAGGGAAGCTCAGGATGGAGGCAGAAATATTTGCCTCCCACATATTCCCTACGTTTGTCTCTATTAGAGACTTGACACTGAATTGTTAGGCTGGTGTGGATAATCTATCACTTTCTCAGTTTATATTCTGTTTTGCCTTGAGCAAATGATAACGCTTCCAAGACTAAGCACAAGGGCATGTTTAGCAGGAAGACTAGCAATCTCAACTGATTACAAGTCTGATTTTGGGGAGTGATTCTCTGACATATTGATGTACAGTGCTGGAGGCACTCTTACCAGATCTTATGAACAATTATAGCAAACTGTTTTCTGTAACAACACACTTGGTAGTATTGTCTACTCATAGTTTAATACTTAGATCCAAATATCATGTAATTTGTTGAACTGGGCAAAAATCTGTGTCTGTTTTATGTTTAACTTTGGTATTTGTTTTCAGTAGGAGTAGCAATGTAAAATGGAAATGCTGAATTTTTTTTTTTTTTTTTACAGGAATTTGCAAATGTCTTCAATTAGCAAATGTCAAAACATTTGTTTCACATTTGTGATTGTGCACAGCTGTTAAATTGCCACAGTGGAGATGTTATCAAAGTGCCTCTGCTCCCGTTTTTCTTTTCAAACAGAATTGGAGGGAAAGATACCTATTTGTAATACACAGTTCTGTTGGAGAAATGGAACTCACTCTTCTTCCTGCAAGGCTGTATATGGACTGTAGTCTGATTACTGAGAATGCCAAACATGGCACAAAACACAGCTGGGACCTTACATGCTGTCTTCTGTGCAGGATGAGCGAATGCTTTACTCCTTACCAGGAGATGTGGTGAAGCACAGGTGGTGTCAGTCAGACTCGGGAGGAGAGCAGAGAAGTAGTAAGGCAGGAAAGGTTTGAGTTGCAGTGTCTCTTCTACACAGTGTCCTTGGTAGGTGGTAAAAAAGGCTATCTTTTTTGAATTCAGAGGAGTAGCTTATGTGTTGATTAATTCAGCTTAAATCAGGCTAATAAACTGCTGAATATGTACAGCAGTGAGTTCAAAAGATTTGGAACACTGCATCTTTGGAGTACCTTGCAGTTAGAATTCATCACAACTTTAAATATACCAGTTTCTTCAAGGGTAGGTGGGCTTAGGCCATGCCTGTTTCAGCACTAAAGAGACGTTACCACCTGCAGTATTTTAATGTTATGTTAATCTTGTGTTTAGTTGGGGTTTTTTATTGATACTTTTCATATCACAATTACATGAACTGTTATCTAAACTACTTCTTCTTGCATGTCTTATGATAATTGTTTTTCCATTCCATGTTTTAAAGTTTGTCATTGTTTTAGAAAAGTGTTCCTAAAGTATTTATTTTTTAGCTATTAAATAGTTATGAGAAGTCTCATAAAATACTATTGATGTTTTCTTTCCCTAATCAAAACCATTCTGGTTTTAATTTTTCACTGTGTCTTGGTTCTTGATTAAATTACCATAGTACCTTTCTGTAGAACTAACTGGTATCTTAGTGCATGGGTAACAAATACATCTTCTAAGTCTTTTTTTCCACAAGTTAAAAGTGGTGGAAGAGATAGGCAGAATCCAATGTTAAAAGTAAAATACATAATTCCTTCTTGAAATTCTTGAAAATCCTGAAAATCTTCAATGCAACTTCCAGATCTAGAATAATGTTCTGAAAATTCATGCACCTACCAATCTCTCTTGATTTTGGAGTTTGGCATTTTTTGAGTTTTGTTCTTGTGCACTAATTTTGTAATTATATTCTCTATAGTATTGTTTTGATATTCACAAATCTATAGTCAGATTAACAAGAAAACTTTTACATCAATTTAATGTATGGTTATAGTGATTTTTTTAATTTTTTTGTCAGTCTGCCAACTTTATTTGGGAGGGACAAAATCATTGGAAAACTGGAATAATGGGAATTATTCTGAATTTGGGTTGAATTACACTTGTTTTTTTCTTCAAGGAAAGAAGTCTTCAGGAAAAAATAATTAATGGAAATTATCCTTTCAGATTAAGTTTGGCTACTTGTTATTGAAAATGATTGGAAGAAACATGTAGGTTCTGGTTGAAACTTCTTCTCTGCCTGAACAAAAACCGTATTGTCTTTATTTTTTTTAATCCCCCCCCATTTCAAACTGATCTAAATATTTTCCTGATTTTACTTGGCAACCCAAACTGAGTTTTCATACAGGTCAATTTCAATCTAGTTGTTACTTGCCACCATTCTGTTAGCATCTCTACCTCTTTGTGCTGATTCAAAAGCCTGATAACTGCTCAAGACAAACCATTATCTGGTTCAAAGAAATTCTATTGCCATGTGCCTGAATTTTTTCAGTTAAATGAAGAATTACCTTTAAGGTGTTTTCTTTTCTGCCGAACACATTGTTTTTGAGCACTGATTCAGTTGTGTTGTATTCTGTAATCCACTAGACAGGGGCTATTTTCCATATATTGCCTATTTTCCCAGTCTGCATTTAGTACTGTTATGTCTTTTCAACATTTTTCTGAAGCTTTGATTTACATTTTCTTATTTAATTTTAATGCAGTAGGACTGTAGCACTTGATGCAGTGGTAACATGTTGATTAGCTCTGATACATGAGACAAGACTACATGTATATTGTGTTAGAACATATTATGTTGTGTTGCTACAGTAAGTCCCAGTTATGTCTAGGAAACATTTATTAATGAGCTTTTGCCTGACTTACACTGAAAGTACACCGATTATGAATGTGTGCGTGGTAGCTGCTCCATCCTGAAGAGCACTCCTGTTGAAAGGATGGTGGTAGCCTCCATTGACCTACTCGATAACATTGGTGAGTCTGAATATTTACTTTCTATATTAGTTATGCATACTCTGAGCATAAGGGTCTCAAGCTCTTTACCACTCATTTCCTTCTGTTCTGTGACATAAGTAGCTGTTCAAGATCACACACAGACCCTGCCTTTATAACCAACTCTTTAATTCAGCACAGATAGTAACTGGTAAAATCATATAAAGGACTCCCAAGTCCTCTTGAGATTCATAATCGCAACTCTTCTTTTCTGGGCTGCACTGATACCTTTGTCAAAGGAAAGGTGCACATTATTTTCAGATCTTACTGAATGAAATGTCAGTTCGAAACTTTCAGCTTTAATCCTGTCTCCATGAGATGGTTTGGTGTCATATCTGTGTGCCCCAGATGTTTCAGGAAACCAGTTGAGTAAATCAATAGGTCATCAAAGCAAGCTAGCAAAATAGAAAAAGTAGTATTCTTACTGTGTTGCAAAAATCAGTTCAGTGTGGTGGAATGTTTTTCAGATCAGAAGATGTGCTCAAATAATAAATGCTTAGGTATCACACATGCAGGATTTCGTTGAGGTTCTTCTGCAGCAGTCGTGTGATGGTTATCTATCCAGATAGATTTCTCAGTGCTGAAAACTAACTTTTTTTTTTTTTTTTTCTTTTGGCGGGGGGGAGATGAAGAGAGCTTTCTCTTTGTGTTTCTATATGATGGGATATTAAAGTCATGCTGGGGAGTATTCAGTCTTTAATTATTCCCTCTTCTGAGCCAGGAGATTTTGGGACTGTGAGCTGTGAATTGATGTTCTCAGCTGTGAATTGGTGTTCTCAGCTGTATCTATTTCTTCATGTTCACATACTGAGCTTAAGTTAATAAAATTATGTGTCTATTTGTGTTGTAACAAGAGAAACAGGAAGAATCACCAAACAGGAAGCAAAGAATGAGCAGAAAGTAAAGCAGGTGGAGTGAGAGACTTCCCTGAGAACAGACTCCAAATGCAAGGGTTGGAGCATTTGCTGATTGGGGTAACACAGGTCAAAGGCAGATGATGAGCTGGAAGCCAGGGAGAGCAGAGAGAAACGTAGCTGTCCGCAGAGTAGATGAGGTGAGTCGTGATTCAGCCAAAAAACAAATAAAACTATAGTGACCAAAAAAAGTATGTCTGAAGGAAGACCAAATGTAATAAATACTTTTGACTCAGAAAGTAGGAATAAAGGCTTGCTGACTTCCAGATACAAACTGGAAAGGAAGGTATTGAGAGCAAATAGTCCTAAAGAATGGGAGACTCTGGGTGAGTAAAAATATCATGTTGAAACAGGTGGTACTTAGCTTTTATCCTGGGTGAGCTGGTGAATTCCAACCCTTATCTTATCAAAATAGTTATTTTGGGTCAAATTAATTAATCAGTTTGATCAAAAATTTAATTCTCAAGTTTTTTATTTGTGGGAGAACTGACACTTTTTGTTATCGTTAGCTATTTTTATACTTTAGTTTGGCCATCATAAAAAAATTAATAACCAGTTTTTGAAAACCTTCAACTGGTAATTCCACCTATGAGAGAGAAGGAGATAGGCAGATTTGAAAAATGTCAGCGAGGGAAATAGATTCTGCTACTTTTTCCTCAGGGAAATAGGATGTCTTTTCATCTTTTTTCTGGAATGAGTAAAAGTGGACAAAAGAAGTGTCAGACTCATTGACAAATCCTCCTCTCTCCCCAGGGAAATTATGCAGCATGGCTCTAAGCATCAGGTAACTTTTCAGGCCAAAATACAAGTCCAATAATCCAGTAATGAACACCACTAGCTTTTTTTTCTGTTTTGCTCTGTTTCCCTATGTCTAGCTATAATTTCACCAAAATGCTTTTGTAATGGGCAACTTATTTTCAGTCCAAAAGCCATATCATGAGGCTATTTCTCTAAGTCTCTCCAGGTAAATCAGCATACAGGTAATGCTACTTCAGTGTGTCACCTGCTGCCATGGTGAAGACACCGCCTGGATGTCATAATGTCAGAGTAATATTCCCTTCAGTTGATAATTCTTCCTATTTCAAATTTATTAGTACAGAAAGATACTTCATTTAAGAGCTTATTATGAAGAATAAAGCTAAGCTGTCAGAATTGATCTGCATCTGTTTATTTCTGAGAGGAAACTCTTTGAATGATTACAGTAGTCATATTCTTTCACATTAGAAGTGATTAGACAAAATCGAAAGAGCCAAGAATAGGGAAGTCTATTATTGTCTGTGATTACAAGGACAGACTTTGGGACCATGTATGTCTCCTGTTTCCTGTCCTTTGGAAAGGAGGAACATTAAAGAAAGAAAGAAAATATTGCCATTAAAATAGTGTATTTTGGTGTGTGGCTTTTCCAAATACCTGTGTAAAGTTTGTTTCCTTGTAAAAGATAATCAGCAGCACCAAGAGTTGCACTGCTACCACTGATTATCTGGTTGTTTGTGTTCCTTGCTTAAAAAAAAATTTCTAAATCAGAGATTTTAGCAATTGGCAATAATTGCTAACACTGTAGACGCTTCATATACCTACTGCTGTTACTAAGGGAAAAAGGCATAACCTCAATGTCAGACATTTATAGAATAAGGCTTTGCTTTTATTTGTTATGCCGTTACTTTTTATTTTAAGCTACCACAATACTAATCCTTGTTACTGTTATTCCTGGCAGTTGATGGGAGTGGCAATTCATCTGATGCAGATAGTAATTTATACCATGGCATGCAGGGAGTGCATGTTCTCTATCTCTACTCAGTTCTCTAGCAACAAAAATTCCACTTTGATATGCAGCATTGCAGTTAGTCTCCTGATAATGGTATGCTAATAGAATACTAGCAAATTCAGCTTTATTACCTTATACAGAAGGGACTAAGAAACTGTTTTACCCATTTCAAGGAAGAAAACCCTAAAATTTGAACTGAAATTTTGTTTCATTAGAACTCAGGTGAAACGTTATAATCTTCTTTTGAACAAAGAGAAGTCATTCACCTAGGATTAAGACTCCTTTTCAGCTTTAATACAGCAACTGAGGTTGAATTGACCACAATTTAGAAGGTGTTTACCATTTTTTGCAGATTTAATGGATGCTTAAGAGTTTATATAGTCCAACTAAAAGTTTTCTGACTTTTGTAGTAGATTAACAGTGTTCCTCTGCATTTCATTTAGTCTTTAAGTAATTGCCATAATAGATTGCATTTATAATCAATATTCTTTATTTTGTTGATGCTGTGCAGAAATTGTAACAAATGAAATTGAGTTGCATATTGGAAATTGGAAAAATTTGTTGAGGTAAATTGCATGAATGAGATTGGAGCCTGTTTTACATGTATCACCTAATTCTATACTATTTCTGACCTTGTCATCGTTTAAAAGTAGTGCAAAGGGATGCCTTTAATCTCCCTGTTCATCTCTGCTGCTGTCAGTACTAATTAGTCAAAATGAAGTTATAAAAAGGATCCTTCATGTAATAATTGTAAAATATGTTGATGTATAAGCTTGTTCATCTTTCTGTTTGTGTAGTCTGACATAATCACAGAGATTCAGCGGTATTTTTTCCATTAAAATATAACCGTGTCACCAAACTATCCAGATTTCATTTTCATCTTGTGAACTGCTGAAAGTATGAATAGTAAGGTTCAAGTTATGATCTGTTCCTTCCTATCTTCTTCTTTTCTTACTTTCTGTCTGTGCCTTTGAAGTACTCCCATCTGGATTTACATCTAAGAATGACAGATGACAGAAAATTTTGGTACACTGCAGTGTCCTGTCTTTTTGACAGAGGCATAGCATCTACTGATAAATGCAGGTGACATTTTGGAGAAATTCTAAAAAGATGAAGATTTTTTTATAGTCTATATCAAAATGCAGAAGGGTTTTAAGAATAAATAGTAATTGCTTTTCTGTGAGAGTATTATGCATTCCCAAGGCTTCCTCATCTTCCTCGAAGCTGCAAATTGAAAATGAATCTCTTCTAAAAAAAATTAAATGAAATTTACAACCTTGAGGAGACTGAAAATAGTCTGGTTGTTAGGATACTGTTTTTACTGTTTGTCACTGTACTATGGAATGCACTAAATTAAAGACCTCAGTATCTTAAGATGTATTGGAAGTTCAGTGTACTCAATCTGTTTGAGTATAAGCTCATACCTCCTCAAGTATGAGTTATCTCATGTGTCTTGCATGTCCACGTTATTTTTTTAAAAAATTTTGCACAAAGTGGCCAACATATGGATATATATTCTAAATAGACATATGAGCATTTCACAGTCATGTATGTTAGTCCTGTATTAAAGACTAGAATATATGGAACATGTACAATACAAAGAAAATGAACGAAACTCATTATTCTGTCATAAGGAGTAGTAGCATTAGTGATTATTACTTTTTAACTATAAATTCAAATCTTATTATACTCTATGCTCCTGACCTTAGAAAATAGAAAATCTTTGGAAAAAAATGAAGAACATATATCTTTGTATTATTTGCATACTCTGTAGCAGCTTGCTTTATTACAATCATGTTGTATAGGGAAAAAATGAATTTTTTCTTGAAATTATTTTATAAACGAACACTGAAGGATATGTTCTTAGTGTCCCAAATGGTTAAATTTAGACCCTTTTGTTACAGTCCTGTGTGTTTTGGTAGATGTCTGTGTTATGTTGCCTTATAGAGCAAGAAGACTGGTTGGTGGATGCCCACTTCTATATATCAGTTGGATTCCGTCAGCTTTCTGTTCGAGGAGAATGCTTCTTTATCATTATTGTAAATCTTTTTAAAACTCATTTTGGGCTGTATGAAAAGAAAAATTGTGGACTCTAAGTCAGTTGAATGATATAATAGGGGGGAAAAAAAGTCAGTAAAGTGTTTTCTTTGAAAACTAGTCAAGGCAGTCTTTGTGCCCCGAGTTACAGAACTGTTAACTGAAGTAGATAGTGCTGGGGAAAATTCACCTTCATGGCTTCCTAATATGATTGTGTGCTGATTTTTATTGATTTTACTTAATAACATTATTTGTGTTATTAGAGTTTCTAATTTACTTAAAATAATTGAATTTATTTATCTTAATTTCTCCAAATAAAAAAAAAAAAAGTGCCACTGAGGGCTTTTTTTCCCTTATAGTATTAACTTCAAGACTTGATCTTATACATATTACAATTTACAAAACAAACAACAAAGTTTTCCAAAACGGCGTAATTTCATATTTTCTGTATTTGTTTTCAGTAAATTTTGTTTGTCCAGTGTCAAAGGGATTTTGGAATTAGATAAATAATAACTTTAAAAATTATGATTATAGAGTAAACAGTTTTTTATAATTTTCTAATTGTTTAATATTCTGTAATAGTCCATTTTTAATAAGATCTGTTAAATACAACCTTCTTACCTGACCATAACAGAGAAGTAAAAAACAAGATAAGGTCTAGTTTAATAAAAGATACTATTGATATTTGCAGCATTGCCAAAAGTAATAGAATCTGACAATGGAAATACCCAGTGTTTGTGACGAGCTGGGTGGTTAAAACCCTCCCATGACTGAGATGGCTGCCATAACATGAAACAAAAAAACAGACCAGGCTTGTAATTCATTTTAGACGTTTGCTATGTGCAGTCAAGATTCTCCTGTTGTTCCGTCAGATGTAGTTACAGTCAGCTATGTCTTTGCTAGTCTTGCAACTCTCTACTTTTGAAAGGGTTTCTATGTAGTAACAAGCAAATGAGAAATTGCTGCTAGTGATGCTTGCTAAAATGATAATGATTTTCATTTTTTATTCTTTGGATTATTTCATTGTGTTGTAGAAATTAATTATAAAGATTCTATTTTTCCAGGTCTTCTGATGGTTGATAATAGGCCTATATGGAGGGGTAGCTAGTCATTTGTGGTTGTCCCACAATGACTACACAGTGTTTGTACCTCAGAAACAGCCAATTGCAAACAGCTGCAAATAATAGTATTATATACATATCCATGAAGCAACCGAAAGGTGAATATTGACATTCTAATGGGGATAGTTAGATAAAAATTACTGGTTTGGGTTTTTTCTTTCTTTTTTTTTTTTTTTAATTATTGGAGTGATAAATATATCTACAGTGTCTAGAAACTTGTCTGTATTAAAATTTGTCTACACAATATATTACTTTAAGGAATCTTAAAATATCATTTACACTATTGTTCATTCTCCTGTCTCTCACACACTCTGTTGCTCATTCCACTTTGTCTGATGTTCCTTTTCCACTTCAGTGATATACTAGATTGAAATTGAAGTCCCTAGATACCTGAAATCCTTTCCTTTTCTGGCACTTGCTTGGCATAGAGTTCAGCAGCTTAGAAGTTATTTTAGGGTCAATATGAAATAAGAAAATTGATTCATTGTGATACTGCTTTTGCTGAGTTACTGGCCTTCCATACCAATTGTTTCTTAGGCCTATTTGACAGTCAATAGTACACTTCTATCCTAAGGTCCTTTGTAGACTTTTGAATGCCCCTTACCTATGGGTACAGCTTTTTCTTTGATAAGCAGAATCCCTGGAGATTTGTTGCTCATGGATATGAACTGTTTACCTTGAGAAGAAATGAATTTAGGTATGATGTTAATGATCAGATCATAAGGTGGTATAAAAGGCATAGTTAGATAAAAATAATAGCAGACACACTGAGCTAAATTAGCTGTGCATCTCGTTTGTCAACTGTATCTTCTCCAAAAAGCACAATTCTCACTTTGCAATTTATTTTGCAGTCCAGGTACTGAGAGTATCAATGGTAGTGCTTTTTTCTGTGATGACTTAAAAAACCTAAGAGGATTGAGGGTGGGACTTGTGAAGTAACCAACACTGCTTATCCAATCTGGGTTTATATCCAAATCTTTTAAAACGAAATATAACCAGGAAATTCTCAGAGCATACTGGCAATGTAACAAAATAGAATCAGGCCCTTTCCATATTGCCTGCTTGTGTGTTCGACAAAATACCTTCAACTAAGTTTCCTCACTGAAAAATTCAGATTATTATTAATATTTTTAATTAAAAAACCCTTTTTAATATGTCATTCTAAAATAATTAATTTATTTCTTACCTTTTTCTCCATTTCTTTCATCTTTTCTTCTGTCTTTTGGCTGGAAGAAGTTGTTGGGAAAGGTAAAAATGCAAAACAGAACTTGTGGAAATGTCATTTTCTTCCCACTGTTAAAAAGTGCAAATAGTTTTTTAAATCAGGGAAAGATGTAGGTTTTATTTTTAATTTTCCTTTGTTTTATCTTAGTTTGTTCAGACAATTTTTCATCTTTATAGAGAGTAAAATCTCTTTTAATGAAGATGAAGAAGGGTATTTCCTGGTTTTTGTGCACAGAAAATGTTTGGCATCAGAGGGTGTGAGATACTGTGCTTTAAAATTTCAGTAATTAAGAAACCAAAATTGTTATAGGTGAAAATCATGTTTTCATGTATTCTGCAAGTTATTGTATTCTGTGTAAAG
>VFFE01007219.1:1375717-1402290 GCA_008921705.1 Burhinus oedicnemus
CCAAAAAAAAAAAAAAAAAACTTTTTTGGTGAAAGCTATTAAAAGTTAAAATTTATTCTTGGCATAAAACATAGCTACAGCCTTTTTCAGTAATAAGGAAACATCTGCTTGTTTTAAAAGCTTGTAGTTTACCACCTTAACTTTAGGGCACTACCTGTAGTAAAAACCAAAAATTAAAGTAATGAAGCATAAACATCAATGCATACAAAAGGCAGTAAAAAAGCTGTAACAAGCCTTTTACATTTTTATTGCAAAAATATCTCTTTCCTTTGTCCTGTGAATGCAAAGTAGTAAGGATGAATAAGAGCTGACTGAATAGCAGGTATGCTTGGTTCCAAACACTTGCCATTGGCTCTAATGTCTTCTGTTTTGAGTACGTCTATTGAGGTTGGCCAGTTTTATGTTCTACTGTAGGATTCTGCTTTTCAAAAGAGGCTTAACTAGAATGACTTCAATCTGTCATTCATTTTAGTGGCCAGCCTGGCCCAAACCATGACAAGTCATTTTGTGTGCTGTTTTTCCTTATCTTGCTCTCCAGTATTTTTACTTATGATTGTCTTTTGCTTCACAATTCACTCTCATATCTGTTATTTATTTCCTGCTTTAGACATGTTTGTACAAAATACTCTGAAACCAACAGAGCGTAATCAGCTATCTCTGTTTCCTACTAGTTTGTGTCTTTGGTTTCAAAATGGTACAACCATGAAGAAACTTGCTTGTTTGCTTTATTGTCTATCTGGACATTCTGAGAAAAAATACTAGCAAAACCAAGCTGGTAATATTTTTTTTTTTTTTCTTTAAACATTATCTTAGGAGGTTTCTACTTTATTGAAAAATGAAATGGTTTGGAAAAACATTTTTAAAAATAAAACAGATGTATCTGAAATTAGTCTTAGAGTCCTAGAACGACTTAGGTTGAAATGAACCTTTTGAGGTCTTATAATCCAGACCCCTTTTCAAAGATGGGTTAACTAAGTCAAGTTGCTCACAGCCTTGTCCAGTCAGGTTTGATTTTCTCCAAAGTCAGATGTTCCACAGCATCTCTGGGTCTCTGTTTCAATGTTTAACTACCTTCAGAACCCTAACCAGATCTTCTTTCTTCGTAAATATCAGGTCTAGCAGAGCACCTGTTCTTGCTGGCTCCTCAGTCATCTGTGTTAGGAAGTTATCGTCAATGCATCCCCAAAACCAGGGCACCTCCTGGCTAGCTGGTGCCCCGCTGTGTTGTCCTTCCAGCAGATACAAGGATGGATAAAATATCCCATGAGGACCAGGGCCTGCAGATGTGAGGATTCCTCCAGTTATCTGAAGAGGGCTTCATCTACTTCTTACTAACCAAGTGGTGTGTAGCAGACACCCACCACAATTTAACCCATGTTCGTCTGCCCCCTAACCCTGATCCATAAGCTCTTAGCTGGCTCATCACCTTCCCCAGGCAGAGCTCCATCCATGCACTCCAGCTGCTCTTCCACAGTCAGGACAATTCCTCTCCTCACCTTCCTGGCCTGTCCTTCCTAAATAGTCTGTATCCATCCATCACAGTGCTCTAATCATGTGAGCTGCCCCACCATATCTCTGTGGACACTTCTTGTAGGTTTTTTCTGTTGTTGTTGTTGTTTGGGTTTTTTTTTTTTTAGCAGCTAAATAACAATAAACAGAATTTTCTTGGAGGATATAGGTTTCTTGTCTTCAGAGTATCTGCTAGAAACTAAAGGTACTCCTAATTTCAGAGGTCAACAGGTCAAAATGCTCACCAGTTCATATTTTTCTTATTACAAAGGCAGAAAAAATCCAACCCATGTGGATTTTTATGTCTTTGTGGGACCAATTAACTTTTTTTCTTCTAGATTCCTCTACATTTTCCTCTGTCTGGTTCTGTCTAAAGCACCTGTCACTGCATTTTTTAGTTTTCCCCATTTTGCTGTTATTTAATACTGCTATGATTGTTAACAATATGTATGCTAATGAAGTCCTGCATTAGATCATTTGTTTTCACTTTTGATAGTGGAGCAGATGGTTTGGACTAACAGTTTTACTCTTGGGCTTGTACTACAGTAAAGGGGAAAAGTGTATGGAATCTTCAAAGTTAAAGTAACTTTTTAGATTATTCACCTTTGCCTTTTAGATTATTCACCTTTTAGAGAATCAGAGAGGGGAAAAAAGGCTATTGAGCTAAAATAAAAAGAGAAGGGGTCACATTTGGAATGTGTTCAGATCTGGTAGAAGCAATAGCTTCTGGTGAAGGAGCCTGCCCAGGCATGGCAGAAGGTAGAAAAACTGAGGGATTTGGCTAATCTCAGTATGTGTGAAGGTATTTAAGGATTAGGTAATTAATTTGGCAATAAAGAAACAATCTGAACTGCGCGCACTTGACGTTGCCAAAGGAAAGGCCTATTCTTTGTGAATTTACTTTTCCTGCATGAGTTTGGATGAGGAGCCCTTGAGTTTAAGGGCCATCCAATACAGCAAAGCATAGTAAATCCTGTTTATGAATGATGATGTGAGGTATGAAGCAAAGACTGTGTCTTTGGTGTCATAGATTTTTAATTTTATTAGCATGAAACTATGCAAACAGCTTTGACATTGTCTGAAATCCTGAGCTGCAGTGGGAGGGAATCTTTTATCTACTCCACACACAGTAGCAGTAACAGTAATGAAAACGGTGGTATGATAGCTATTGCTTTTGATTCTAGTCAGATTTTGTAAGTTCTTCATACAATGAAGACACAAGCAAACCCACTCTCTCAAGCGTCTTTTACTTGGGAGGCTAGGAAAGCAGAAAAATAAGAGGTTTTGTTCTATTGTAAAACAATTGGTAAGTTCTAACATTTCTCATGTCCCATCTATGGAGAAGATTCGTCTATTCAGTGAGTGTGTATATATAACATACAAAATATATCGAGGTGATGGTTTCCTCAAAGCGCAGATCTCTTTTACTGTCTGTGCCTGTCTTTATGCAAATTAATGTTGCAACAACTTCTAAACTTTGTAATGTAAACCAAAGTGTAGGCCCATTGCTACTCTTTATTGGAGGTGATTACTGTTGATTGATTTATATTGTAAGCTGCTTAAGGTGTATCTAACAGCATCTGATTGGAGAGAGTGCGGCCGCTTGGCTCTCAGGAATCAGAAGAATGCTTAGTTTTTACTATGTTTCGAACTATATATTGAGAGGAATCAATTTATGGAGTTAGTTAGTCAACAAAGTGTTTTTCAAGTATACATCAAGGGAATGATGGGAATTAATAAAAGGGAAAGAAAGCCTGAGAATTTCAGTGGAAACATCAGGAGCTAAAGAGAAGGCTGAAACGTCTATAGCCCTGATGATATTGTCCCTTAAAACATTAACAAGACTCCTAATACTTAGATAAGTAGGTTAGCTTTATCTATACTTTTATAAAGCATCAGTTCTCCCCCTTGCTGTTTTAGTGTTTAGCGAGCGACTCTGAACAGTAAAATAGCAGCTGCACTCATGTTCTAGGTACAGTGTTGCTTCTTAATTTTGTAATATTCCTGTTTAACTTAAGCTCATGTTTGGCTTGAAATACTCTTGTGATTTCTAGATGAAAGAAAATTTTTCTTTTCAAAAAGAGAAGAGAAAGAATAAAAAAAAATTTTCATTTTTTTTCTTCAAAAAGAAAGTGTCATTCTTTTTGAAAGACTCTAGTCTTTCTGTGTGTTCATTTGGGATGTGTAAGCCAAAAATGTATGCATTGATCACCTTTTTAGCTGCTAAGTGGTATTAAACCTTGAAAAGGCCTTATTAGTGTTTTTGTGTGGTCTGTTTGCTGTATAACTATTTACTAGTTTAACTGCCTAATTTTGTGAAAACAGTTGCTGGTTTTGATATATTTAATTTTCAAAAGTCACAGAATTCTGCACAAAGAAAAACAACAACAACTGGAAGTTGATAGACGTTTTTAACTTATATTAAAACACACAGAAAAAGATGAAGAATCATTCTGAAACAGAGGAATTTACATTTTTTCAGTATCAAATATTGACATAGTTAAACTAATTTCCCATGACATTTTTCTGAAGGAACTATGTTTCATCAAAATTTCTTGGAACAACTGTAATCCCAACTGTTTTAAATGTTGTGTAACTACTTTTATTCACGTAATTTAATTGTGGCATACCATCCTTCTGATTAGATACTTGGTATGTTTTGCCTGCAGCTCACTCATCCCCTTAGTTTTCTCCTCCAGAGTTACCTTTGTGATGCCTGTATTCTTCTCTTACACCATTCTGATATTCGGTGACCCCTGTGTTAAAAAAAATATTCTACTTGGTATCCCTTAAGAATTTAATTCTTCACTTATATTTTAGACCATATCTGGAACCTGAGATTCTACAAGCAATTAAGACTTGGATACCAAATATGCTTAGATTTATTAGCCAGACTTTATGGAAGGAGGTGTCTGGAAAGAGTACTGACAAGAAACTGTTTTTCTTCCTTTTGGCTTAGCCTCCGACTGGATTTGCTTCCTACTAAATCAAAACTTTTATTGACTTAAAATGTCAAAACGTACATTAAGTTTATTTAGCAGATCACCACTATTCTGTATACTTATGTTTACAGTCTATTACACAAATTAAGAAATGTATTAAAACATTTTCAAATTAATTAATTTTTAGCACACTTTGAATATTTTCTGTAGTATTGTGATGATCCTCCATCAGATGGTGCTATTAGGATTTAAGATGAACACTTAGTCTGATTTGCATTTATGAAACCTGTCAGCTCTTCGTCCTCTGTCATTTTCTATTTTAATTTAATTAGTGGAGCTTTATGGGAAGTTTTTATACTGTTCATACAGTGAGGAAGGGTGTGTGTGAACATATGGTAAATGTCAAATTCACTACTGATTTGAAAATATACCTCAACAACTTTTATTTAATATTGCGGAAGGTGTAATTAGCTTTTATCTTAAGTCTCATCAGTTTGATGAAATCACACGCTGTCCTCCAAGTCATGGAGTTACACAAGTATTCTTGAAAACTACTTCTGCTATTCACAGCTGGATGATATTCAGGCAATGGCTCAAATAAGAGGACATTGTTTAGAATCCAGCAAGTACACAATGATACTATTTGCCTTCCCCATTCAGCAGTGGTTTCCAGTTTGCTTCCAGGTGTACGATGAGCATAAAATGATTTGATCTCTGACCATAGTACCTCACAAGGAACTTCTTCCCCAGGTACCCTTTTGATAACTGGAAGATGAAGAATGGTTGGTGCATTTTGCTAGCCACTCCTTGTGTTTGTATCTGGATGCTGAGACTTCAAAAATGAAAGTGTGTTTCTGAAATATGCTTTTAAAACTTGGAAGTTTGGGGAGTTTGTGACTTCCAAAGTATAGTGCAAGACCTGCTCATTTATGGGGTTTTTTTGACAGTAATGATAGAACAACACTAAATGAAATTTGTCTTGGTTTGCATTGGTAAAATTGTTGTTATATTTTGTGTGTTGTATTCTAACAATTACATAAATCTTGTTGATTGGAATTTTTTTATAAATTGTGAATAAAAAGTGTTACCAATGTACACAATAGTGTTCCACTTCCAGTGAAGTTAATGTGAAACTTTTCTCTAATCCTAGTAGGAAAAAGACCACACCTTAAGAAAAGCTGACATACAGGGTCTTTCATCTCAAGAACTTTTTTTAAAGAATAACTTTTTTAGAAAGTTTTGCAGTTGTCTAGTTTATTTTCTAGTCATAAGAGCTGAAGGAGTTGTATTACACCAAAATCAAACTGCATTTGCTATTTATTGCATTCTGGTTTTCATCAGAGTAAAATAAAATGATGTTTATCATGATCAATAACATTAGTAATTTTACAGCATTTTCTGAAAGTAGTGGTCTCGCGGATATTCTACAGTAAGGTTTTGGATTGAATTATAACATTGTTCCTGCTGGACAATTTTTAAATATTTTTTAATTCAGTGTTTTTTCTTCAATAAGCAGAACATTAGCCATATAAAAATGATTTCATTAGAGTAGAAAGTTATCTTGAAGTGAACCTAGTTCACAAAGTTGTTATATAATTTAACTTGCTAATGCTTTTAAATGCTTTGGGGTTCTATGGTATAATATAAAATATAATTATTACCTCGTGGCATAAAGTAAATGAGGTACTCGCATGAATGTCTGTAACCGCTATGTATGTTTTGATTATAATGTATGATGTGAACATTTTTAAGGATGTAATAAAACCACTGCTGTGTGTTAGGGCCCTAAAAAAATACACACAAACAAAAAGTCATTCCAGTGAGAGCTTATGCAGACAGAAATCAGTGGAATAAGGTAGTTCATTTCCTCTTTTGAGAAATACATCTTTAGCAGAATCAAATAGATTTTACCTGTTCTTATGCAAAATAATAAGATGCACAGAGCACTAGAAAGAGGTATTCTTTTAAGACTGCTGAAATTAGAAAAGTCTAAGTAATTTATTGTAATTCAGTAGAAAACTTACCCTGAATGCAACAGCAATCTTTAAAAGATTCACTACCATAAATTTTTTGTGTGTGCGTGTATGGATATTTCAAGTATTTCATTATGTTGGATGAGAGGTACAAGGTCATTTCTAAGCACAAAATATTATAAATAGAGAAGTAGCGCTTCAGTTACTTTTTTCTGTCAAATAACTTCAAAGAACAGACATAGTTTGCACTGCAACTGTCAGCAGATGCATCCTCTTTTTATCATTGAATTTTTCAGTCATTTGAAAGCCTTGTATAACAAGGGGGTTTTGCACTCTAAAAAACAAATAGACCATTTTTCTTTCTTCCATAATAGAGAAAAAATGAATGACATATCCCACTGTGCAGTCATATGGAATGAATTTAAATACTGTTCTGGACATACATTCAGATGAAATGTAGAATTTTAGTTAACTTAAGGCTTGTGCCTCTGGAATTTTCTCTCTAATAGGTACCTACCAAAATATAATGTGGTATTATGCATCAAAGCTTTGGTACTGGGCAATATGGGAAAATGTTAACAGAACAGTCTCTTACTTCTAAGGTGCTGATCCACATCAATCCCTGACACAGGTGAGAAAATACATGTGGTAAGTTTATTTTCTAGTGATCTGCCTAGCACAATCTCATACCATACATGATTTCTCTGACCAAGTTCGCTGTCTTTGTGTGACCACATAATGATGACATTTGCTACTTTAAGCTTTATCTGATGTTCCCATCCAGTGGGCAGAAACTTGGTATTTTTGGCTACCCACTGAGGAAACATAGAAGACAGAGTGATTCTTAAATCATATACAAATCAGACCTACTGACAGATCTGATGAAGAATTTTGGATCCTTATCACCTCTAAAGCCATTTTTTATTGGCTTGTCAGCTACTTTTTGGGATGTGGTTTTTTTGGGTTTTGGTTTTTTTTTTCTTCCTCCTGAAGAACCAAATTTTAAAGGCACTATAGTATTTCTAAAAATATGGTCCTAAAATTTTTAATAGTGTAATCAAATTTACATAGTTACTTCTTTTATTTTCTTCAAGGTGATATATGATAAAAGTTTGGCTGCGATGTAAATGTAAACCCTCACACTGGAAATGCAGTGAGAAATAACTCTGTTTGTAAGAGATTTCCCAAATGTCTGTAAATACTTAAATATTGTTAGGAATAGGGATGCAGTTGTCAAATTTGGCTTTTTATTCTGTGTAAATTCTAAGTATTGTTACTTCTAACAATCCACTGCTCAAATTTACCCAGTGTAAACAGATAAATCTCAAGTAAACATAATTCAGGCTGTGACTTATTTATGCAATTTCACCACAGTGGTGTCTCTGAATCTTGCTGCTATTGTGTGACTGGTAATCCTGGAAAGCTAGTAGTATTTATTTCTCCTTTCTTATTAAATGGTGTTTAAGTCCAGCTAATGTTTTAGTATTAATTGTAATTAGGGCTTTTGATGCAAATATCTTTTCAAACAAGGCCATGCAATACTTCCATTTCCACCATCTCTGTGATATGAAAAAAGAGCAAGGAATAGTTACAATAAGGAACTTCAAAATCCTGATGGTGGTTCTTTAAACTAGTTCTAGCTAGCTTTGCATTGCATGTAGGTGATACATATCTAACATATAAGTATGTTGCTAAACAAAAGACAATTTGGGTCTATTGGTAACTAGACCTTGCTCAAAAAAGTTAATCTAGTAATGCTAAAAAACAAGGAAAAAGCAATTAATCTTGCATATTCAAAAGTTTCTGATTTATACAGCTTTGTAATGATTTGCTTTCACTCTAGTACTTTTTGTCACAGAATTATTTTTTTTCTTTCCTAATCTAGCATAAAGATATGAAAGAAATGACTTTACATGGTGTGAATGTTTATAAGCCCATTTTTATTGCATTTGGTATTGCTAATTACTGTTACAGCCAGATACTAAATAGTGTTACAGCTTTTTGACTGATTTTTGCAGTGTTTAAAGGGAAAAGTTCAAAATGTTTCTTATGGTTTAATCTTATTTTGGAAAAAAAAATAATTGCAGAATAGTTCAAAACCATATAATTACAATAGTTTTTAAAATGTTGAAGATTTCACATGTGGAGAACAAGAGGTAGGTCTGCTATACGTGTTAAGTTGTGTTTCTTTCCTGGATCTCCACTTGAGAAATACTGACGGACTAATCATCAAAATCTAGAAAGAGTAAGGCCAGAAAAATCATACTACGTTTTATTTTTTATGATTTGTTGTCTTTCTGGTGTGGGTTGTTTGTTTTTGTTTTTTTGGTTTTTTTTAAAGTTTGGGGATCATGCTTCAATATGTTGTTCTTCGTGATCTATATTTTTTTGAGAGCTTGGGCAATATTGCAGCTGATACAAAAAGTGCTAACCTGGATGATTAATGCATAATGTGTAAAGCTTGGCTTAATCTTGTCAAGGATGAGACAAACCCTGAAGTTTCTTTCATGGGATTTTGAATGTTGATGCACAAAATATCTTACGTTATAATATTTCACTTTGCAGCTAAACATACAGAAAACAAATAGTATTTTCAATATATTGTTCAATTTAATTACATTCCTAAAAGACGTAGGGGTGACCTGAGCCTCATTTCTAGAAATTATTACTGGAATCAAGAGAGCCTGTGTATTGTTAAATTGTGAATTATTGTGTCTGTACAGAGGAGCTGTGGAAGAAATGAAAGTGAAACGTCCTTCCCAAAGTCATGCTTACACATAGGCCAGTACTGTGTGTTTCCGCCATTGTATCGGGGGTGTTTGTCATCATTTCCTTGCAGAGGGTCTTAAAATGAGTTATTTCAAGAAAACAGTAGCATAAAAAGGGAAAACAAGCTGAAACCCAGCAATTTTTTATGACATCAATTGGTCGAGTGATGTGAGTCATGCAAAGTATGGTGATGCTAATAAGCAGCTTTCAGATATCAGTGTTAGACATTGTGTGGAGGTGATTTTTGATAGGATCCATTTTTTATGGCATATTATGGTGTAGTGAGTATCCTTATACCCTGGCTACACTGCATGGGCACACTAATCTGCTGTAAACAGTAAGATTTAAATGGTTCATTAAAAGGCTTTCTGTGATTTTGCACCACTATCAAAAGAAAATATTTTGATGGTGTTCAGTGCTATTCTTGCTGAGCAAATTAAAATTCTCGTGTAGGGATCAAGAGGTGTAGCTTAGATTAGTATCTTGGAGAAGGAAGAACATATTATCATCTTCCACAGTCTAATGCCTTTATCTGAGCCAGCAGTTCATGATGCTGTGAACTGCTGGATTCAAGTGACCTTTCCCAGTGATCTTCACAGCAAGTGGCAAGAATAACAAGTACACACACAAAGCTGCTCTGAAACTTCCCCTCCCCCTTTATATTATTACTTCATTATATTTAAAAACTTCTTGCAGCTATGGCTGCCACCAATAGTCCTGCAGTAACAATCTGATGTAGCGCCACGGCATCTCACCACTGGATGCAATTTCATTGTAGCTAAAAAGACAGAAAAAAGGCTGTCTCTTCCCTATTATGGGAAGATGCTGCTTTTTATATTCCTCTGGGATAAATTCACATTGTATTGCCACAGTGGGCACACTCCATTAATACTTTATAAAGTCATTCTTTGGGAAGATACTGTGTCAGAATTTCATTCTGTAACTGCTGCTTTGGTTTCACTCGAATTAATTCATTTCTCTGAGTTCTAGTCCATGTGCTTCTTGTTGGATCCCTAATAATCGGAGGTAATCCTGAGAACAATTGCCACTGAATCAGCAGGTCTGCTTTTAGATAAAATCATATACACGTTATGCTTGGCTGAAATTGATACGAATTTGGGGTAAAAAATGCATTTTTTGTGTACAGTGAATCTTATATATAGCTTTTCTGCTTATTTAGATGAAAAGGTGGATTACCAGCATGATTTTTTACAGGGGATTAGGTATTCCAGTTTGGTGGATGCTGATATATATTTCATCCACGCTCCACTTACGTTCTTTGCAGGATGAAGCAACTCAGAAATGCTTTATTAATATGACACTGCTTCTCTGCGAGTGTTTGGCAATATCATCAGTGATTACTTGGTCTGTCTGGTTTTTATAGGAATTTACATAAAGCAGAAAACTTTATTATTACACTAACCTCAGTAAAGTCAATTATCTTGATATTTGTAATCTTGTTTGTGTGCAGGCTTTCTGAACAAAAGGAAGTCTGATAGGCTCATGGTTTTAGAGCTAACATATCTTGTGAAAATTAAAACCATGCTAGATGAATTCTGTAATAAATTTATAAAGACTGTTACGAAAACCATTTCAGCAAGTGGTAAACCAGCAGTAATACAGAACACTTGCCAATTGTTAAAGTCAAGCCTTTTGAATTGCATAGTTACTCTAGTGGCATCTGAAGCAACAGTGTTTACCACAATGATGCATTTTCTTTCAAGCCTTCTGCCCCATTGTCTGTGGTTTTGATTATTATATCTTATTATTGCTCTTTCTGTGGGGAAATCCTGATAGTTGGAGACAGTAACCTGATGTATGGAGTCACAAGTCTGTGATCTCCTGATAATGCCCCCAAAAGTGTGCAAATTAAACCCCAAAGACAAGTTCTACCCTTGGTGCATGACCGACTGTGCCTTTTTAAAAGCCCTAAGTAGCTAATACATAATTTTCCCACTGGACCTAAGAGATGGTTTTATAATCCAAGTTTTGAATTGGCAGTCTGGCATTCAGGCTCAGAGGGAACAGTTGTCTTTGTTGGTTTCTCTTCCTGGTTTGCTAACACATGTATTAAAGTAAGAGTATGCTCCTAAAGCCCTGTTGATACTACTGCAGTAACCTGTTAATGTGGGATGTTATAGTAAGGTGATGTTTATTCACAGACATAAAACAAAGTAGTGGTAAAGACTGGAAGAACCTGTTTTCCGTTCTAGGTCCCAGTCTCATCTCTCTCTGACTTTCTGACCATTGGTGAGCTCTAAGAATCAAAAACTTGAAATAACTTCCCAGTTCTCATTCTGTTTTTCATTCCTATAACTATTCTGGGGGTGGGCAAAAAAAGCTAGCATTTCAAAGTCTAAACTTGGGGACAAAAATTGCCACAAGAAGATAGTGGGGGTTTTTTATGAATACAAAAAAAGCCCATTGAGCTTCAGTAGAATTTTACCTCTTTCAACAGATCATTGATTAGGGTGTATTCTTACCTCCTCTCTCTATTTCTGAACTAAAATGTTGGGGTAAAACACTAAAAGTGGGAGTCGGTGCTAATTCTTAATTTAGGCTTTTAAAATTCCATGCTGTTAGATTCAAATGTGTTAGATTTAATAGAATTTTCACTTTGAGTATTGTAATCTTCTGGGAAAAAAAAAAGTAGACTAATATGTAAGTTTCAGTAAGCTGCATTTTTAGTCCCTTAAAGAAAGAAATTATCTGCAATTATTGAAAAATTGGATGTTTTCCCATCTACAGTAAGCTACAAACTACTTCTGAAAATGCAGCAAACCCTTATGATAAACATTTTCTTGTGTTTAACCAAGGATTTAAAATAATGGCTACAACTGAAGGAACAATTCACATATTTATATGATACTTTGGTATAATCCTGAGGTATGTACCAGACTGTATAACCACATAAAATGTAATGCTCTTGTTATCTTATACTTCAGTATCTTCCAGACAGAAAGTATTCTGTAGGGTGTGCTCAATTTGAAAGAAATCTTCCTTAGTGTGTGCTGACCGACTTTTCTATTTATCAACACAGTCTGACAGAGGTGACCCATAAGTACAAGAACCGGTCACATTCACTTTTTGCTGAGTATCTCACAAAGGGTCATTTCAGTCAAGCTGGGACAATTGCCTTAAGAAACAAAGAAAGACAGCTATCATAAAAATCTGCATGGAAATAAATTTTTATTTTGATACCTAGGTGGTTCTGAGATTATCTGACCTTTTTGTTTCAGAATTTGTCACTTCTTCAACAAGTGTCATATTGTTAATCCTTTATGTGCTGACGCGGTGGCAGCATTGGAAGTCCGAGAGTCCTAGTCAGCCAACCTTTGGCAATGTCTTAAACTGCAGATAGTGGTATTGGTAGTGACTGGAGCGTGTGTTGGGGTGGTCAATATAAGGAGTGTCCAAGATTAGTCAAAAAGCTGTGGACAGGCTAAATTCAGATTCCATTGAGGAGAAGGAAACATGGAACCTTAAAATGAGGTTGATTTTGGGGGAAAGTTTTTGATAATGTTGAGGTTTCAAATAGAGAAATCCTGTGATTCTCAAGCATATATTGCTTTTCAGTTTTGTTCCTCCTCCATTCTGGTACCAGCTGTTTCTTTTAATTTTCATTTTTTCTTTGGTTTGTTGACCTTGTAAAAACTAAATAAAGTCTTTCTAACTTTTTTTTAATTTTAAAAGAATATTCAAAGGAAATGAGACTGGAGCTGAAAAACCTTTGTTTTTCCCCTTAAAAAGACAAACGCCTTTACATGCTATCATTGATCTACTAAGAAGTCATTAAGCTTTCAAGTATTCCTTATCTACATAACGTATTTTAGCAATAAAAGCCTTGTTGCTATTTTTGCTATTTTTAAGTTGACTGACAGAAACTTGCTCTGTATTAAAGGTGAAGATAAATTAAACCAAATAGACTGTATTAATGGCAGTCCAGGGTTCTATGTGAGGTGTTTTTTTCTGTGAAAAAATACTTTAGACTATGAGCAAGATCCATAGACGTTGTCAGTGGCGCTTGGCTGTGGTGGGATTTTCTTAACTGAATTCACCTGACGTGGCTCTGTCTGGCCCTAGGGTGGAATACAGGATACTGGATAAGAAGCCAAGTCTGTCCAGAGTTGCTGCCATCTATGTCCCACTGAGCTCTAATATGGTGTGGAGTTGTCCAATGCAAATTTGAAGCAGGTGGGGAAGTACATCAAACACAGCCATCGTTCTGCACTCGGCGAAGGGGCATGGGGTCTGGAGAGACAGACACAGTGTGGGCTTCTGTCTGGATCTCAGAAAGACCTGACAACAGATGGCATAATAAGACTGAATGCTTTAATAAGACCAAAAAAAAAAAGGGGAAAATGGTTAGTGAGTAAATCTTAATGTCCCTTTAGATGTTGGGCATCCTGTATTCATGTAGCATTGGATGGAGGCCGGGTGGATTTTCCCACAGTGTGCTTGCAGTTGCATGAGACCGTCTTGCTGCATTCTAGACAGAGCAAGGCCAGGGAGGTAGCCTAGTGGTGGTACCAAATGGCGCTACCCTCAGGCTCCTCTTGCAGTGATCTGGTGGAGGGTGTCCTGCAGCTGAGGGGTTTCTGCAGCCCAGTGCAGGGCTGAAAGCCACACTAGGTGGGCAGCACAGCACAGTCATGCACCTGCTCAGGTAAACTGTTACGCGAATCACTAATTCCTAAACGTCCAGTGGTTTCTCAGTCGGGGCCAATGCAGTAGTTTTATACAGAAGTGCACCAAGTCCATCTAAAATATATTTGCTTCATTTATTTAGACATCAAGTAATTTTTATGTCTGAATTCATTTCAGTGTCAAAACCATGGGTTTATGTCAACAAAATTTGTAGATGTTTGCAACTAGGATACTTCAGTTAATATATCACACCAGCATTATTTTCGTATAGATTTTTAAATAATGTGTATAGGTGGCTTATGTTCAAACCATAGCGAAATACATCAGGGTGTTTTCTTCTAGGAGGTGTTCCTGCTTATCAGACTAATCATGCAACCATGACACATGGTTATAATTTACTTTCAGAAAGAAAAGCTTTTTAGAGCCATCCACTCATGTTTTGACAAGGGGATATTGCTCCAAATGAAATGCAAAGTAGAAACATTCTGAAATAACAACAGAACTCCACATTACCTGTAGCCAAAATAATTGGAGATAGAAGGAGGGATGAATGCAGAGAAGGTCTGGCACAATGACAAAACTGAGACTGAAACTGTCCGTCTGCCTCAATAAAGACACAAAACAGTAAGTGTATCTTTTCTGGATGGATTGGATCTTATACAGAATTTCATAAAAGTTCATAGCATAAGCAGAAATTTGAGCTGAATCTAATATAAGAGGAATGAACAGTTGAAATTGTTTTCATGTTGAATGATAGTGAAATGCTAACTGCATGATTTAGTTTTATGTTCACACAGAGTGCCTAGCTGTACCCCAGAGAGGTACAAACCTGGCATGAATTTCAAGATAATAGGCCAGTGAATGGCAGTAAGTAAGCCTGCAAGAATTGAGCTGGAAAGAAGGTGGCCCATGTGGTGTATTTTTTTTAATAACTACATGAATATTTAGTTTAGCTTGAATCTCTTTCTTGATTTGATCTCACAGGACACGTACTCAGAAACTTAGAGTCATGATTAGGATAGCCACTTTCTACTGGAAATAGTGAGTTATATTAGCACAGTTGTTCCCAGGCTGTGGTAAGGTATTGATCCTTACAGAGTTTCAGTTTGGTTTGTGAACTGAGAGTAAGGTGGCAAATGCAGGAAACATTTCTGTTAAAATGGAGTTAACAGATTAAGGAAGGTTTTATGAGTTTTGCTATGGTGGAATCAACGTTTTTGCTCTGGTGCCTAGTTGAGTAGTTAAAAGACAAATGGGAGATGGGAGTCTGCATGCTGCGTGCATTTGAGAATCTAACACTATGAAATCATGTGAAATGAAAGCAAGCCATAGTACATCACCTTAACTAGTCTGTTAAGGTGTCAGAGAACTATACAGTTCCAAAATGGGAACTTTCTGCACTTTTGTACCAATCACCCCACGTATCTTGAATTATTTAGATAGTTTACATATTAAGGTATCTTTAGTTTTAGATATTTAGTACTCATGTAGTAATTTGTGAGGAACTTCCTTTTTCATAAATTGCTTGTAAACTGCAGTATATGTATATATGTGTGAGTATATATATATTTAGATAAGGCTGGCACAGTTATCTTCATGTAGTAATAGGAGCTATTAAATTGCATTTCATATTCTGTTCTGTACCATGGAATTGATTAATTTGTACCATTTTCTATGCTCACTAATATCTCTGCCACAAAATGAGTTATCAGATTTTTAATTATGTGTAATATTGTGTGAGTCATGAAAGATGCTTCTCAGTATATAGAACCATTTCAATGCTCAATAATCTGGTCATTTCCATCCTATTCTTCTCATCATGGGAAGGTGCATAATGATCTGCTAAACAAAGACTGAACAGTGTCTCGCAAAGACATGTGACCATAATTTATTGAATATTGTGAATGTTAAAATTCTAATAATTGGTTAGTCTGACAAACTGTATAATGAGAGCAGAATATTGTATACAGAATATCCCTTTATATTATAAATTATGCTGAAAATGGGATACGGTGATGCATTAAGACATGCCTTCTAGAATTTCACAATTATGACAGCTTTCAAGCACTACAATATAGAATTTTCTTTCCGCTTGCCTATATATAACCTCTCGAATTTCTCATTCGTATGCTTGAGATAGATTTAAGATTATGTAAGTGCAGTTATGCCTGACTGTTTACCACAGTTGTGCTTGAAATTAATAACCAAAGTGAACAAATACTCACATGATTTGTATGTTTAAGTTGCTTGTACATTTTTACTAACAGCTGCTTTAGATTCTGGTGGCCATTAACAATGGGTTTTTTTAAATGGGATCAAGAGTAAAAGAACAACAAAATCATGTGTGAAAAACAGTTACTTATTTAGTTCAGAGTGTGGCTGGTAGATTAGACCAACTTGACAGTTTAGCACAGGTTAAATTTATCTAGGATTGACAGTGTCGTATGACACTGTCATATGTCAACATGTGTCCTTAAAAATCCTGTGAGCCTTGTTGTGTGAGCAAGAGGTAAAGGCAAATGCTGTCTCTTCAGTAACGGGGCCTCTTTGAGCTATAAAGCTGGTATACTTCAAAACAAGAAAAATATCAGGATTTGCCAGAGCTCTCTTGAGCTGAAGTATTAGGTCTGTGGAGGACCTGTTTTTTTCCAGTACGCAGGGATTGCACTGAAGAGAAGTAAGGAGCATACTAAAAGTAAATAAGTTCTCTCATAGGATGGATAAATACTAGCCTAATAAATTTAAGATCTGTCTCAGATTCACACAGATATAGTAATAATACAATGATTTGCAATAAGCTACTGATCAGGCGGTCACATTCTCTATGGTGTATTATGTTTGTCTAAAAACAAGGTGATACGTTTCTGTGTAATAGGTAGGAGCTGTTACGTGGATACAGGGCTCATGAACAAATCTGAATTTGCGGAACTGTTGTGCTGGGGTTTTTTTATGACTTCATTTTCTTGTTCAGAAACTTCTGGCTTGGTTGTTGACTACAAGAATCTAGTCCAAAACCATCAGCTTGTCAGGCCAAGCTCTGTGTTTTCAACTTCACATTCTATAATTCCCCACATGCAGTTAGTTTTTTAACACTATTAGAATGACTACAAGATTGTGTGGCGATTCTTTACTAGATAGACAAATAGGAAAACCCTAGTGGAATTCAAATAACTTGAAGACCAAATGTTTCATTTCTCGTTCTTGGTAAATAGGATTCAGAATAATGCTAAAAATGACAACAATCACGAGGTGATGGTCTTTAGTTTGGGTAGAACGGCCCAGAAAAATTAGAATAAGAATGAATCTCTAATTTTCTAATTCATTTTTTATGTAAGAGATACAACAGTGTAACCAATTGCTGTGTTTAGCACATAAAAGCACATTTTGATTACAACAGAAAGCCAGGTAATGTGAAAATAAACTAAAAAAAATAAAGTGAAACGAAGGTTTATATTCAGACTAGTTATTCAGCAGATGATCTAAGTTTCATTAATGGTCATTCTGGACATGATGAAAATTCTGGATTGTTCTGAGAGCGATCTTCGGACTAAATGTTGCTTTTCTAAATCAATATATATTAGTAACCACAAAAAAGATAGGAAATGCAATTATTTATTCTCTCCACACAGCACACACTTTGGAAATGTGATATAATCTTAAGCAAACTTTCCAAGCAAACTCAAATAACAAAAGAAAGTCTGCCTTGTGCTCTACTACAGCAGTTTCCTGCTGACTTCTAGGCGTGGCCTACGTGTGGAAAAACTTGAAATCTTAATTTTCCATTTTCTGGTTAATAGTTATATAATATGTCTGTGTGTTCTGTGTCAATATATTTGTTTACACGGCCTATTATTTCTAGGGGGGCTAGTCATGGAACTATAGAATCAGCCATCAGTTGTACTCCTTAACTGGAGATAGAGGAGGTGTAGTATTTTGTGACTAAGCTTAAATTTTTTTATGCAGTGAGGTAAGATAGCACTGGACTTATTTGAGTATAGCTCTCTTGTTTTTTGTTAACACTTCAGGCACTGAATCGAGTTGTGCGGAGCTAGGATATGCAAGAATACTTAACTGTCAAATTGATTAACTGTTTGACTTGACTGTAAAATTATCATATATCTGTCCTCATAGTTGTGCTTAGCTCCTCCAGTAAATTCACAAATGCTTGTAACTGAACTAATTCCTATCCATGTGATCCATTAGCATGAGATGAAACTCCTAGTGAATTAGTGGGTAGGTGGACACCAATATCTTTGTATGGACTGATTAGTACATTCTTTTACTTAATAACAGCCTTATCTGCATGATATCCTACTATAGTAAGTGTAAGTTATGTTGTTGAAATATGGACCAAGGGAGGGGGAGAGAGCTGGTGATTTGGAAGGACATATTGCTGCGTCAGATACTGCAGTAAAAACAAATATTTTAAATACTTCCAACAAAGTCAGTTTCATTGGATTGAAAATGTCATAGATCTCAACAGATTGGCATGATTACTTGAAAAGAGGGATTTTACCTGGGAGACTTAGTTATTTTCATCAGTGGTTAACCATCAATACTTGTAAATATTTGTCCTGGTTTCAGCTGGGATAGAGTTAATTTTCTTCCTAGTAGCTGCTGTGTTCTGGATTTAGTATGAGAATAATATTGATAACACATGTTGTTTAGTTGTTGCTAAGTAATGCTTAAATTAAGTCAAGGGCTTTTTCAGCTTCCCATAGAAACTGAGAGGGAGCATAGACAGGACAAAGCTGGCCAAAGGAATATTCCATACCACAGATGTCATGCTCAGTACATAAATGGGGTTGGCCAGGGGGCAGGAATCCACAATCGCTGCTTGGGATGGGCTGGGCAATCGTTCATTGGGTGGCGAGCAACTGTATTGCATCTCTCATTTTGTATATTCTTTTATCATTACTGTTATTATTATCTTCTCTACTGTTCTATTAAACTGTCTTTACCTCAACTCGTGAGGTTACCTTTTTTCCCCTGAATCTTCTCCCCTGCCCTACTGAGGGGGCAGGGAGTGAGTGAACAGCTTCATGGTCCTGGTTGCCACTTGGGGTTAAACTATGACAATATGCCTGCCAAGAGATATGACAGAGTATATGTGGGGATTTATGACCCCTAATGTGCTTTGGAGTGGAGAAAAGCCAAATTTGGTGTCTGTATTCTCCTCAGTAGTGACATCAGTCAACACAGGTGCTTTACTATGTTGGCCTATCCTTGGAGCTCCTTAAGAACAATGTTTCTTTGCAGTGCACCTTCTGAAATCTCTTACCTTCTGTTCAGTGAAAACTGGACATGGAATGCTATCAAATTTGAAGTGGTTTCACTCAATGAATATGTATGAGAACAACATTCAAAGGACCAGAACAATGAGGTGTGCTGTGGAAAAACAAAACCAAACAGATCCAACTTTAATCCAGCCTTTCCCCATGTCTTTATAAGTTGTAAGATCAGCTGTGCCTAAAAATGTATGCAAAACGTCACCAACTTAAATCACTTCCAAAGAAGGAAGAGGCTCTATTAATCAATAAGTCATTTCTAATATGAAGAGTCAAATAACTTTTTTTCTGTGAAGGGTTGAAATACTGTTTCTGCTATTTAATTAATTACGTTTGACTGAATTTTTTCTTTAAAATTTGAGCTTCTAATTTAAGTTTCTTCTGAAGTGCACCACCCCAGTTTTCCTTCAGAATATGTTTGAAATATGATAAATCTTGTGTATATAAGCTTATAAAAATTCTGTGCAGGTAAATAAAATGTAAAGTCTGGGTCTCCAAAGAAGAACGTTATTCCATTATCAAATAAATCATACAGTTTATGAGTCTTTTTACTGCACTGCCAGAAGTTATTTACTGAATGATCATGAAATACAGATGGTATTTCACTCGTAGTCATAGCTACCTGAACCGGTCGAATATTTTAGTACGTAACTACCACACAAAGCAAGAAAACTTGAATGCCAAATCTAATGGTTCTTTGGTATTTCACACATAAATAGAGCTTTTTATATTCACTTCAAGATTAATAGTTCTCGGTATCTATATCCTTTATAAATGAATATGTTACTGCACTTTCATTCAGAAGAATTCAAAAATTTTTTGTAATGTATGAATCCAGTCAGTGTCAGTGTTGGTGGTGGTTTGATACTAACTGTCATAAGTACTTCTGTTTGCTTTAATGGGTTCGTACAAGTAAGCACCAAGGGAGGCAGTGAACAGTTGGATAAAGCTGAACCCCATTCATTAAAAAAACCCCAAAACATTAGGCATCAGTGACGTTGCTGAGGTGAAGTCTGATGACTCAGCAAAAAACCCTCAGTGCTCAGTACAAAAAAACTAATTACAAAAATAAACACATTAGCTGACATGCAGTTTCAATATTTCTGTTAAGATACTATGGAATTTAGTTACCATTGGAGCTTCATATTCATGACTTCAGTTACCACAGTTGTGATGAATTTTAGTGATTTAGTGGCTGTAGCATCCAGGGTTTTGTTCCTTGCCACACTGTGCACTCAGTTGTCACCCTGCTTGGTTTATTTTCAGTCTGGTAAGATGATGTAAATTCCTTTCTATATGAGTGTAAGAGAGTTTTCTTTGGAGTTTGGTTCACATTTGTAGATCATCTAGTACAGTATGGTTCTAAATTTTTAGCATCTGAGCTTTAATAATATCTCAAAAAGGCCACGAGCAGGGTAGCCACGCTGTGAGTCCTCTGCATAAAGTCTGGAACTACAAACAGATGTCTTCAGAAAGATGAGTGTTTTTTCCTATGGTGATGGACCAGACAGGCTCGTTAGTGCAGACTGGCAGAGGCAGAAATTAAAACGGTCTAGTTCAGCAGTAATGGTACTTAAGACACTTGTCACTTATGGCCTGGGAGGTTTTCAGCTGCACGCTGGATGTTAGATCAAGAAAGGAGTAATAGGTCCATCATCCTGTCATTCTGCGGAAATGTTGTGAGAGGCCACAGAACCATTAAAAATATGCCACTCTGCTTTGACTTTCTTTGTACTTTTATTTGAGGACACAAACTAGTATGTTTTATAAACATTTTTTCCATGTGCATGAACCCTGCACAATTATACCATGACTTGCTAGCTGCAATGTATCTTTATGCACATTTATATTAAGAACTATTTCAATTTGTGCTGATTTGCCATAAATAGATGAAACAAAAGGATGATACCTAGTAATAAATTAGGATAAAATGGATTTATGAATCTTTGCTAGTCATTTTTGGGATGACCTCCTCTGAGTTTCTCATGAATTGCACTCAGTGAAATATATGCAAATAGGCAAATATTTCTGGTGACGTAGGCAGGTTTACTGATCTAGATCTTCATAGATTTTGACACACTGTCCCTAAAAAAACCAAATATCTAAGAAGCCTCCACCAAACTCTTCAAGGTTTTAATTACGAATTGCTTAGCTTTCACATTTCAAAGCAACTCTTCATTTGAAAATGTTACTTTATTATGCAACATACTGAAATATTAAAAATTGGTCACATTCAAAGGGAACATTTGTTTGATACTGGCAGTTTTGAGAAGTTTGAAAAACTAATGAACTGGGAAATAGTTTTATGTTCAAAACTATTTTTGAGTACCCTATCATGTAAAAATAACTTTTAAGTTCATATTGCAACCACTATTTGCCAAAGAAGCAAAAAAATTCTTATACAGTTGTTGCTCAGGATGTTCAACATACTAAGAAACAGATCATGTAACTACTGGGGAAAAAAACCAGTAGGTTTTCTTCTAGTATTTATGGACTATTTAATTCTAATGCAAATAGTGACCACTGCTTTAAAAGAGCCAGTTTATCAGGCTCTTAATATTTAACATACTCATGTGTATTAGGAAAGTGTGATTATTTTAACATAAGCATGTTCATAAATATATATAGAGATGTTTTAAGTTTAACTTTCATTAAATATGCAATAAGACAGAAAGAAATACTTACAGATGTCACTGTCCACGCAAAAATAAACGTGCTGCTATTTCAGCCTCAAAACTGTGACTGGAGTATTTCCCTAATACTTGGTCCTCTGAATTCCCAGAGGATATGAACACGGATTTGTAATGGTGAATATATATCACAGTGGAATATGTCTTAAAGGGTTGCATCACTTTAACTTTGAATGTATGCTTACAGACTAATGCTATTCCATTTTGTATATTCCTGAGAATACTATTCATGCAATTATAAATCCAGTTTCAAATAACAACAAAAAGACTTTATATTTTTACCTTTTTCAGCATTTTTCCATCATATAATGCAGTATAGACTAGACTAGACATTAATTGCAAGCTCACGCTTGACTTTCCAAAGAACTCTTTAGCATTTGGTCATCAACTAAAACCTCTTCTACCTCAGCATCCGAACCCAAGAGTGGTAAGACCTTTGGGTTTTTTTCTGACTCAGAAGATGTCCAATTCATTTCTAGGCTGTCTGTTCTGTTAATAAACCACCAGGATAGACATTATTTCATTCTTCATGGATGAAGGAGCATATTGTATCTGTGAGGCAAGAGATGAATGAGGAATGGAGAGCAGAACTAGAACAGACAATCGAGGCAGCATTCAGCAAAAAACAATGATCTGTTGAAAAGGAAGTTACTCGTGTGGACTCTTTGTGGAAAAGTTCTTTAAAAATGTTCTTCTTTTCAGAGAAATCAAATGACATCCAAAAATGCTGCTTGAATCTATGGCAAGTGGTCTTTGCAAGCCAGTTCTTTCTCTGAGCTGCAGAGGCTATGAATCAGCAGTACCTCTGAGTAAGGAGCATTCGCAGTTTCATTTTCCTGGAGTCCACTGCCTTTTCTTCCCATCTTCCCCGCTTACTTTTTGCATCTGATTTTCTCTACATATTTTTCCCTTTTTATTTGTACTGAATACAAGCATTTTCTTTTGTGCATGCAGCAGCAATTTTATCTGTCCATTTTGAAGAAAAAAATACTAATTGCAAAGATGAAAACCAAGCAAGCTACCTGTTGCAGGTGATTTCCTAGCAAATTTATGGGAATATTTAAACTTAGCATCAGGATAGCATGGCGGCTGACAATATCTTAAAATGAAGCACCAGAGAATATTAAACCTTTGGACTTTTAGTCCAGCTCCTGAAAGTCATGAAAGTTGGTGTGCCGGAGGATGTCTGAGATAGTTTGGAACTCATGAATGAATATCTGAAATAACAAAATTGCCAACAAATTTACTGTGTTATTGACTGCAGAAGATATTTGATAAGCTGGAGTCCCTGCATAGTCCACATCTTTCTTCCACAAAAATAGCAACAAAATTAGTAGTTGAATAGAGAGACTATTAAACTATTTGTGAATTGGATAGCTGACATGACTCATTCTGAATAATTATCAGCTTATTGTAAGTATGAGAGGCTGAAATGACAGAGCAGAATTTATATCCCAGAATTTGAACATGGTTAGCTGTTCCGTGTATCCAAAACTGTAAGGATAAATATTGACTAGGAGCTCTAAAAGTGAGTTAGGAAATTCTAATAATTCCATTTTGATCATACTGAGCTTTGAAATGCAATCATACCCACCATAGACAGTGTTCACTGAGGCTGAATAACAATGTTGCAAAAACATCAGTAGGAAAAACATGGAAATGAACATTTTTAGCTGATGCAACCAGATGTGACACAACAAATTTGGAAGTGAAAATTACCTATCGGAATGAAAACATTTTGGAATGGGAGAAGGTAGCAGGAGAGAAAAAAAGTAAATGTTTTAGGCTTCGCCCCTTACGAGAAGCATGAAAAACAAAATAACAAGTTTGTGTCAGAAAAGTGAAGAGGTCCATGTATTCAAACACTGCTCTATCACCTACCAGAACAGTGACAGAAAAGAATCAAATTGAAATACATCAACAAGTATATCGCAAACATATCCAAGCACATTCAGAACATAATAAAAAATTTAATGAAATGTTACATGCATTATAGTGTAACACAAATAGTAATTCTAGTGAATGAGATGCCTGTTTTCACTAGCCTGGAAGTTTTTAAACTGTCTAGAAAGGTGTTTCAGTTTAAAGATTATGCACGGTTGTTTAAAAAACTTGGAATATAACAGCATAACAGGAAGTATGCACCCCACAGAGTTACTAGAAAATTTGGCTTCTGGTTTGTCTACTGAATAGAGTTGCATTAGTATGCACCTACATTGGGATTCTGCCAGTGCATCTCAAGCCTGTTTGATCGCTTGGACCTTCCCATGCTCTGCTCTTTCTTGAAGGAGATGATTGCAAAGGCACATGACTGTTTAGAACACCTTGCTATATTCACCCACCTACTTGCCTAATCATCCAGACCATGCTGATACTCCAATCTTTTACTTCTGTTAAACGAAGCTCCCAAACGGTGCTCTGATATTTCAAGGAGGTCTGACTGGGAAACTCAGCCAACATGAAAGCTCAGAAGAGACCATGTTCATTTTCTGTTAATTGAGAAACAGGAAGAAAAGTAATTCAATTTACAGCTCCAGAGACATCCACCTTCCGTGTTAAGGTGAGTCTCTAAGCAGAAGGCAAGTTGTTTCTGTTCATCGAGCTGGAAAATATAACAACTAAATAGAAAATTATCAATGCTGACGTGCTTAAAATGGTTTCTATTTGAATCACACTTCTTTGCAGAGTGGGAGCCTGTGATTGCTAACCCCCATCAAGTATGCCTTTAGCAGATGAGAGCAAATCATAGGAAGGATTATCTCTGTCGCAAAGTTTCTGTAGCCTGTCAGCAAGTACTGTATTCATGCAAGGTTGTAAAAATTCATGGGTTCAAATGCTACACAATTTGGAGAATATAAAAAACTAGGATTTTTTTTTTAGATGAGGTAAGAACAAAGCATGAAAAGGTGCAACTGTGATGAAAGGCTGACTGTGGCTCTTCTCACTTTGACGTACATCTGTCCATGAGAAGGTGTATTTCTGTAAATAGGAATGCAGTAATGTTATTAACTGGATCTCTAGTGTCAAGTTAGCTGGACAGTCGTAATTGAGTATAGTGAAATGTGTATTCATGTCATCCACTTTCTGTCATCGGCTCTGTGGATAAAGAGCAAAAATTTCAGTCCTCTGAGATTTCCTATAATGCATCTTAATCCCTAGGGTAAACTGCTGAATGAAGTTTCTAGGGACCTTTACGTGAAGTTGGCTGTGTACATTTCAGTGTCCTTGGCTCATAAGGCACCCAGAAAGAGAGTATACAGACTATGGACATAAATATTTGACAATATACATAAATATTTGACAAGTTTCAATACATGTAAATATATGACAGGTGTTTGAGGAGAATAAGGGAAAAAATTGACAAGGGCGTACTAAAGGGTTCTATTTGTGTATCATATTTTCATGGATAACTGTTACCTAATGGGCAACTGGTGGGTCAAATTTAGTTCACAGGAAGCTTCCATCTGGCCAGATACTGGCAATAAGTGTTTGGGCAGCATTAATGAGCAAGAACCGAAGAAAAACAGAGTGGAAATGTTTTGAACTACTCCACAGAAATTGTTATGCAGTGTCAGAGATGGTTTATGGGTGAAGCTGATTTAATTGTTTATAATTTGGAAAAGCTACGGTGTAGCAATCAGCTACTAGTACTTACCTAAAGCATTCTTTGTCTTTTATGTGATGGTTGGGGAAGTTCTCAGGTTTAGTAGTGTCCCAGTGCATAGAACAAAAAGCAAAGTGGCTGCTTTCAAGGTGTAGCCAAGAATCAAATGAGCAGAGCATAAATGAGTGGCTGAATTCTCCACTTTGGTACAGGGAGATGTACCAAATATTGTAATAGCTAAATCTCAAGTAAACAACTATGCTTGTTAGTTTTAGCTTGGTGTTTATAAAGCTTTGAGTATGCAGATGAGCATGTGTCTGTCAGAAGTGCAGCTGCGTTATTAAGGAAACACCTAGTATGTTCTCAAAACAAAGTGCTGTCAGCTGGGAGTTTCTCTTTAATGCAGTTCTTTTCCTATGTGGTGTCTTCTCAAGTTTCTTGAAGAAATAAAGATATGTATATGCTCTGTTTACTTTGTTTATGTTTCAATCTCCACAGGGATCTCTGATTGATATATATTTTCCTGAACAAACATCTTTCACATGCAAAATTTATCTGCAGAACTCTTGTCACTGTGGAAGATATTTTTTCTACTCTCACAAGCACCCCAAGGCACGTAAAAATAGAATCTGGTTATGATAAGACACAAAATAAGCCACTGAACCAGCATGTATATATTGGGGTATGTGTGTATATATATAATGTACATAATATATGTGGTGTTTTTCATTTCTTAATGATATAAATAGTTTCGTTTCATACATATTTTGTTTGTCCTCCTTGCATGCTTACAGTAGCTGAAAATAGCATCAGAATATTCCTGCCAGTTCTGCATTCTCAGGTATGTTTGCTAACTTTAATATTCTTCTGACAATAAAGACAGTAACTTAGACAATTTCATTAATTTAGACTATTTTGGATTAAAAGCTTTTCTGTTGAAGAAGCACAGATTCTCAAAATGGATGTGGTCAGTGTCGTGAACATGACAGTTGATAGGATCCGTTAAAAATCTTAGGTTCTTCTTCAGCAGCGTCAATAATCAGGCTCATTAATTGCATGGCTTCCATAGGTCTGGCTATGATGTAGTGTGGCATACAGGGCTGTTGAAGGGAAGAGAATGTCTTTTTTTTTTTTTTTTTTTTTTTTAGAAA